>OMLP01046250.1:6248-29416 GCA_900302685.1 Spondyliosoma cantharus
TATATGTGTGTGTGTGTGTGTGTGTGTGTGTGTGTGTGTGTGTGTGTGTGTGTGTGTGTGTGTGTGTGTGTGCATTTCAGCATGCAAGCAATGCATGGCTTGTGCCCATATGCAGGAATTAAATTGGGCAAATTCCACCCTGTTGAGGCTCAGTCTCCTCCAGTGTCCCAGTTACCAACTCTCACACATTTGGCCATAAACAGCCACTAACAGACACTGGCTCACGCTGACCAAAGATATCTAGAATGTGTTAAATAGCTGTGGCCATCCCACAGCAGAAGGACTGCTATGTTTGTTTTCAAACTGATGGGGCCTTTGCGCAATATACACACCTGCCACAGCAGCAGTAAAATCATTTATTGTTTCAATCTCGTGATGTGGCATTGAGATCTTATGGTAGCCTCATTAAACTAAAGACTTCCTTGACTGCAAACCAGTGAGCTATTGCACACAGATTCCAAGTTTATACACTGAAAGTCTGTCACTGGTGGTGCATTTGGTTATGGGCTTATGTTTGTGGTGTTGTATTATTATCTTTTGGGGCTTCATGTTTGTCTCTCTCTTAATTTAATTGGTTGATTCATCCAAATTAGCAATACACTCATCAAATAAAAATGTTTTCATTTCTCCCTAGTGGATCTTTCCATTTAGATAGTTGGATTAACATTTTAGATGTTAAGTACAATTTAACCAGTGTAATGGAGGTGAATGGAATTTAGTTTGTGCGACATCTTGGAAATTCAGCGTCTCTCTTCAGAAACAGTGCCATTGTAACTCTAAACAATTCATATCCAAACAACACAGTTTCTACAGTTTTCATACTTGCAAGTGAATAAATATTCTGTATGAAAACTACAGACTGTGTGGTCTGTGGAAACCAACCTACCACATATCATTGCACAAGGAACCCCCCTCGTCATAAATAAATTCAACCCCTGTCTGTATGTGCCACGCTTGTTGCTGGTTAGGATATGGGCCTGTCACTGACTGAATGAAACAGTGTGAGCACAGCAGCACCGATGTGGATGAATGTCTGAGCGGATGCAGGGTACATTATTGCACCTCTCTGTGGTTGTTGCTAGAGAAACTGTTGTGACACAATACTTCCTGTTTGTGTAGCAGGAAGGAGAACGAAAAAGAGAACAGTCAGAGGGGTGCAAAGAAGGCTTCGTACATCCAGACACTGCAGCCTGCACGACCGACAGACTACACCCAGGTAGGAGACAAGTGCTGGTGCCTTTCATTTAAACACCTGAATGCAACTTCAGGACCAGCATTGTAGTTATTTCAGCAGTGTGACAAAAAATGCACCTGGTGCTGTGGTTATCAGTATTTGGCTGGAAAGTAACTAAGGTTCAATTTCCTGTGTGAGGCAGAGTCAGTACATAAAATGCAATCAGGATATAATGATTTAGTTGAACTGGGGCATGTGATGTTGATAATCACCACCTTTAGTTACACCAGGACTGTCAGGGATCCTTGAGCAAAAGCACGAAAACTAGAGTTCAAATTTAGCGTGATTTAATTTACTTGAAACTATCCTAGCTGTATACCGTTGTCCTTCAAAAACCATCTGTAGCATCACATGTTTAAAGGTAGGAAAGTTAGACACCACACCCAACAGTGTATTACATATATATAAGTGGCAATGAGAATCCTCTTTTGTGCTCTTGGTCATGATGTCCACATTTTAGTCTTGTGAAATAGCTCCACTATTATTGGATAAGTTGGCATGAAATTTTAAACATAAAAATGCATGGCGGAAGACAATGTATTCTAATGACTTTGGTGATTTCTAATGTCATTATGAGGTTCATGTATAACCCTCATCACATATAACCCTCATCATGCTATGATTTAACCAAATCCTCCTTAAGGCCCCCTGTCCAAAAGCTAGCTCTGATTGGTCAACTCACACAGCGTATTCAGTCAGCTCTTCCAGTGTTTTAAGTTTCCTGTTAAGCTAGTTTATATCCTGAATATCACCACAGAACTCTACAGAGTAGGAGAAATCTGTCAAACCACACGCTAACATCCAATTCATTAGGCTAACTTGGAAAATAATAGTAAGACAACATTAAATTAACATGTTGTGTTGCAGCTTCGAAATTTCAAGTCAGGTTAGAGAAAGCAGGATTGATCCATTCTTGAGCTTGTACAGTTACTTGCCTTGTTGGATTGCAGTCTGTTGTAAAATCAAGTATCGGAGCAATCCGGGAGTAAAATGCACTAATAGTAATAGTAATTATACTAATAATCTGCGATTTTCCATCAAATACTAAATTAATCCTGTGGGTTTTTAAATCCTCACATAGGAACAGATAAAGACTTCTTTGTTGACGCTTAAAGCCAACAACAGAGCACCTCCACGGCTGAGCTCTTAGCTTTGTACTGGCCCCAACATTTTTCCCCTTAAACTTTTTATTTAATAACATAATCAAGTCAAAATATTATTGGTCCAATTAAATAATAGTAACTTTCAAAGCTAATGTCATCCTTTGAGCCTCTATTGCACTCAGTGTCTACTGGTAATTAACAAACGTTAGCATGCTAACAAGCTTAAGTTGGTGAACATGGTTTACAAACTGCACCTTATTCTCTTGCACCTTATGTTCTACTTACCCTTACCTTTACTCCACGATACCTCAGCATTTTATTTTATATACCTCAATATTATATTTTATTTCATAACTACTATCTATCTATCTATCTATCTATCTATTACACCTGCTGAATATCAGCATGTTGGTGTCGTCACTGTCAACATATTAGCATGCTGATATGAGCATTTAGCTCAAAGAGCTGTTATCTAAAGAAATGAAACCCATTTTTTGAGGGAGACCTGAAAAAGAGATCTGAGTATGAGTTAATAAGTTACATAACAATGTTTGAAACACACATGTCTGATATTTCTGCTCTCCTCTGTGGTGTGTGAACAGGTGATTCATCAGCTGTGTTCTGCTCACAGCCAAAGAGAGGAGCTCTGAGGAGACAGGCTCATATTGACCAACATACCCAAGAGCAGCTTCAGGATCCCTGGGTCCGCCTTTCAGAAAGCTCCCCTGAAGAGCTGTCTGAGATCCACCACCATCACCGGCACCACAACACTGCAGACAGGTCGCAGCCTACAACCGTCCACAGCCAGCCTGCCATCATGAGTGACGAAGAGAACACCACGGAGCTCAATGGCACAACAACAGACGTAGCTTCAGATCCTCCTGGTGACGAAAGTTCTGAAAACACATCTGAAACTCCTCCAGAAGCAAAGAAGGGGCCTCCAGTGGCACCCAAGCCTACCTGGTTTCGCCAGAGTCTAAGAAAAATTCGGAATGAGCAGGACCAGAAAAAGCAAGATATAAAATATAATAAAACGGCAGAGCAGAGGCCGACTGGGGGCTTTACCAGAAGCTTCGGAGGCAGGTCTGCCTCATCAACAGCCAACTTGTCAATCAAACAAAAGATTCACTCATTTGAGACTTTTTCCAGTCCAGAGGGTCCAGAGAAGGGGGACACCAGGAGGCCTGTGGCTCCTTCTACATCCCTTCCTCTGGTGGAGAAGGAGTCCAAGGGTCACACAGCTCCACATGTAGATAATAGGAAGGGCAAAGATGAAATCCCCAAAGAGATCCAGCCAAACCAATCTGCAAGTCTACGGGTGACAGACAACACGACTGTGTCTGCTGCACCCTCTGCTATCACCTCCTCCCCTTCTGAAGCTTGTAATCAAGCAACAGCCGAGTCCTCTGAAGATGAACCTCCCCCAGCCCAGTCCCCCACAGATGTCCCACTTTCTGACTGCACAAGCACAGATCTGGTCTCAGGTATACAGGATTCTTATGATGACAGGAATGTCTTACCATCGAAGCAAGAGTTTGAGCTAGACAGAGAAAATCTTAGCAGGACCACAGAGTCCGTGGTCCTACCTCCTGCGACACCTGTGAAAATCAGTCAGGCTGAAGGGGCAAGTCCTGCAGAGGGGATGGAGGAGGATGTAGCACAGAGCCAAGTACAGTTGGTGAGCACAACTGTGAGGGCTGCTCCACTCACTGACAGTCACCTCCTCAGAGGCCCAGAGGAAGAGAGTTTAGGGAAGATAATCGCCTTCAGTAACCAGGTAATCTGTCATGTCAACTCCATCACATTACTTGTACAAGTGTTTATTCGCCAAAAAGTCTGATGACATTACTCTACGTTAGCCGTAAGCTAGCAAGCAATGGCATACACTGAGGTGTGTGTCTGTTAAAATTCAGGTCAATCACTCAGCAGAGACTCTGGTTCTGTCTCTTCTTTTTCCCCTCTCCCCTCTGTAACATTACATTAATGAAGTAAAGTACATTTCCCCTCCAGCTCCAGTCAGCAGTCAACATCACAGAATATAAACACCTGACAATGGAGGTCACCTCTCGGGATAACTGCCACAGTCAGGTTGAGAAACAGGAGTGAAGATAAAGCCACTTTTTAATCCCAAAAGTTAAAAAGTAATCTCTGAGCCTCCCATCTGTAAACAGCTCTGCATCGAGCAAAATCTGATGTGACTCTGGGTGTTTATTCCTCCACGACATCTGGCTCTTCACCTGACTCTGTACTCCAGAGGGACTCCCTAAAAAAAACCTTACATTTTGTCCACGGGCGGCGCCTTACGTTCTGCAGCACAAAGAGCGTTGTGTGCCTGATGCACGTTCTCATGAATGCTGACTTTTTCGTTTTCGTTTCGTTTCGTTTTCTCTTTCCGCTTTTCCGCAAGGGTCGCAGTGATGTTGCCCCTTATTCAGGGGGATTTCTGGAGCCTATGCCAGTATCTCGATAGGCGAAGGCCAGGGTACACCCTGAATGAGTCACCAGCTCATCGCAGGACATGCTGACTTATTAATTTAAATTCAGAGCATGATGTTTTGCATGAAGTATTTCTATTACATACATCTAAATCTAAGAAGTTATTCTAAAACCAAACTGCAGCTGAATTTTGGAAATATTCTTTTAGAGACCTGAAGTCTACTGGTACAAAGCCATAAAACAAAACTCTTTTTCAACACAGGTCTCAAACTGTGGTCAGCCACATAAAAGATATCTGACCAAATTGCTCAACCGAATTTTCCATCATCTCAGTTGGTAATTGTAGTTGTATAATACATCACCTAAAATCCTACCCTTCCTTCCCTGAGAATACTTCTCATGTTCTTACAATGCAGGATATTACCTTCCACGCACCTACTGTACATACACAAATTTGAGGGAAACAATATGTACTTAGAGCACAACCTGAGATGTTCATGGAGCTCACTGAAATCACACCCATTCGGGCGAATTACCAAGTTTTTAGGGAGTACCCTCCTCCAGAGTTCTGCCTGTCCACTCCGCCCGGCCCTCCCCACTCAACACTAGACAAACATTTAAATTTGTTTTGATTGAGAGACCGCGAGTGGTAGAAATGATATATTGTGCGCTTAGCTTGTGGTTAAGATGAAGTTAATCTTAATGTACAGAAACAAGACTTAAAATTATGATGAACCAGAATGATCCTTTAATAAAGTAAAAGTTCTCGCAAGAATTCCTTTATCAAATGATTTGCAGTTATATTTAATATCACATTTACTTACTTATTTCCTGCATGTTTTATTCTTTATATGTTTTTTTACTATATTTTTCTTCGTCTCAGTTTGTTCTGCTGTCATGTTTTACCTATAATATTTTTGCATGCATTATTTTCTTCAATCTACAATTCAAATGTACCCAGAGAACTTGTGAATTATTTACAGCTCAGTTTGTATAAATTTAATTATAAACATTATATATACATATATCCTCCTCCTGTTTGGTTCAACAATAACCAGATTGTTATCTAATTCAAGATGTTGCTTTTGCCAGGTTTCTCAAGCATTGATGCGTTCTCTTCCCATACACCCCTGCCGTGGTACTTCAGACTCCCCAGACCTGCAGCAACCCTCTGCAGTGGACTTTACAAACCCACAGGAGTCTGATTCTGCCCAGGAGAGCTCAGACAGGGGATTCTCTGTCAGGTAAGACTTCTGCGCGTAGGTTTGGGTAGACATGACACCTCCCCCACCCTGTTTTATATTCATAAGGAAGTGGGTTCAGGTTAAAAAAAAAACTTCCTGTTTTGTCTGAGAGGCAGCAACAAGTAAAACATGTTAAATACAGCACAGTGCACACTGTTGTGCATGCCAGGAGTGTGTACTGTGCTCAGAGGTGTCACACTGGCACTACGTCCACATCTCTGACATGTTTTGTCTTTTTAAACACAGCTTGGCGACACTGAGGGAGTGTACCATTGAGCGAGGGGAGGGTGGATCTCATGACGAGGCAGCAGTCACTTCTGCCTCTGTTCACTCTGTCATCTCAGCCATCCCTTCACAGGAAATACAGAGGATGGTGCAGGAAGTCAAAACTCTGGACGAAGAGACTCTGAAGGTAAAGAAAACCTCAGAGACTTTCACTTGGTACAACCCACCAATAACACATGGAGATTTGTTTAAAGTCAAAGCTACAATCTAACAACATTCACTGAGGGGCGAATACACCATTTTACCTCACATTGTATTAATCAATTCTTACTTTGGTCATTCAATCTTATAACATTTATAACATTGTGACATAATGCAAACAGATTATAGATCCCCCACACAAATTGAAAAACACATAGATTGAACTTTTGAACATATAGTTATCAGAGACCCAGGGCAGCAGACCCCACCACCAACCAACCACCTATTTAATTTTGACCAGCCACCAAAAGTAATCTGTAAAATGTTTTATTATTTTGAATTGTAAATGTTAAGATTTAGATTTTGTTTTAATTTTGTCATCACTTTATTGGATAGAATGCTTAATGAATGTAGTGTTATTAAATGAGTGGTAAAATGTAATGTAATGAGACTGATATCAGTCTGAACATCTCACTCTGGTAAAGAAAATGCTGTGTTTTTAAAACATTGAACTATTCCTTCAAAGGTCTCATTTCTTCATACAAGTTTCAAAGTATTATCTCCTCATGCCACAAAGAAGTTTCTTGTTGCAGCTTTCAGCAGAACATGATCTGTATTAAGCAGGTGTTTATCAGCTCATAAACAGATGATGGATGAACTGATGGTTGCCACATTCATCTTGTTTAAGCACAGTGTGTTCTTGCGCCCCCTGGTGATTGAAGGCAGAGTCAGACACTTTATGATCGTATCAGGAATCAGGAATACAACTGTATCTACTGCAAACTTTCATGCCGTATATTTTTACATGCATTAAATATTTTGCAGTGCTCTTGTATTGGATACTGATATCCTGTGCAGGCTGATATACTGTTACCGTCTCTGATTACTGGAAACTAAAAAAGGCCATGCCTTCTTGATACATTTGAATAACGTTATCTTGTAATTGGTGAGTTTTGTGCCGTTTATTTTGGTCAGTGTGTGTGTGTGTGTGTGTGTGTGGCCTGAAACTTTACATGTCTACTGGCTGAATGGGAATCTCAGTTACAACTCACATAGCTGGCCACCTGAGAGTCATCACATGCTCAACATCTGCTGTGTATTAAACTCCACATTGAGCTCCTTCTGTGAATACAGATGATCTGAGCACACAAGGTGCCTCAGTGCACTGTCTGGAAGGATTTAACATGTTAAACTCTGTGCACCCTTTACCTCTCACATTCAGACCTCATGAAGTCTGTCCTTGTTTTTATGACTGCACCATTACTTCAGATGTAGAACTGCACATATTTAATTTATCCTGTACCAAGTTTACAAAGAGATTCGTAAAAAGTAATTAATGTACGGTGTTCATCATTCAACATTCACGTATTCACTGCCAGTTACTAAAATTATCCTAAGCATAAGGAAATGGACATGTCTGAGTAGATTCATTTTAGCAGATGGTGTGTTATTGGGATTCTAGCAGTATGGCTCTAGGGCAGGGGTCACCAACCTTTTTGAAACTGAGAGCTACTTCATGGGTACTGAGTCATACGAAGGGTTACCAGTTTGATACACTCTTCTGAAATAACAAATTTGCTCAGTTTGCCTTTAGTTATATATGATTATTAATGATAAATGATCTATGTGAAGACACTGATCACGTTAATGATTTCTCACAATAATTATCAACAATGACTTAACAAGGTGGGAAACGGATAACATCAACATTCAATTTTCATTTTTAGAACAGGCCTGAGAGCTACTCATGTGGTCCTTGGGGGCTACCTGGTGCCAGCGGGCACCGTGTTGGTGAACCCTGCTCTAGGGAGTAGTTATGACAAAATGACATTTTGTACATTCATGCTCCTCCAGAGGCCAATCCGCTGACCTTTCCTCTAGTGCAATTGGGCCTTTTTGTGAAAGATCTCAACAAATTGGATCAGGTCCAGATCAGGATGAATTGTAATAACTTCAGTGATCCTTGACCTTTCCTCTAGTGTCATCATCAGCTCGTTTTAATTCGTCCAATACTTTGGTTTATGACCTAACACCCGCAAAATTTGTGAGATTCTTATCAGCCTCAACCCTCCTTTCAATTTAGTACTCATCAACATATGTTAGCATGCTAACATGCAAACTAAAATGGTGAACATGGTACATATTAGACCTGCTTAATATCAGCATTGTCACTGTGAGCATGTTAACATGCTAATGTTAGCATTAAGCTTAAAGCACCAATATGCCTAAGTAGCCTCACAGAGCAGCAGCATTGTTCTTTATCCTCCAGTCCCTTCTCTGGGTGTTGGTTTTGTGCTTGATTGTGTAGCATGTGCTGTCATTGTGACTCTTTGACTCTTTGGAAAAAGAGGCTTCACTTAGCTTAACTCACATTTTAAAAAACATATTCAGCATGACGTAGAGAGCCAAAGTGAAACTGGCATATCTGGGTTGGTATATTTAACTGGTAGTTAGAGGTGTGGTTGAGGTGTGACCCTGCTAACTTTTGTGTGGCTCACTTCTTATACTCTGAAAGGGTTAGCTCAGATATATGTCAGAACAGCAGGACAGGGAGGACGTCACATTGGTTTTCACACAACCAGAGAGTTAAATAAAAGTCTTTCTGTGCTCACAAAACAATCATTTAACTGAAATACCAACTGCTATAGTGGATGGCAATGTCTCTTAGAATGTGGAAAGTTATCCTGAGGAACATGGTTTCATTTTGTCAGAAGAAAGGAAGAAATACTTTGTGAGAGATTAGTTACAGTAGCTGGTTCAGTGGATATGAACAATGCTCTGTGGCTCAATGTCTCTTCATAGTAATACGCCTGTTAAACATGTAATCTGAGCTAATCGTATAAAAAAGAAGATTAATTGCTGTAGTAACTCTTTGTTTCCACAGCAACTGGTTGACATCCACGTTGTGATCATGCATAAAGAGGAGGGAGCGGGGCTGGGCTTCAGCATTGCTGGAGGGTCTGACCTGGAGAGCAAAGCTACTACAGTAAGCAGCACTTTACAGATTCATACTGATCACATTAGAGCAAGAGTTGGACTGACAGATCTGTCTGTCTGTCTAAGGTTTTAATCTCATATACTGTACGTGAATTTGTTTTTATGCTACTCCACATCCTACTACACTGGAATACAAGGCAAAGGGATGGTGATTGAAGTTCACTGCATCAGTTTTGCACTTCTTCCTACTTGCATTTTCTTTCCACCACCTCTGCTAACTACTCTCACACTGACTGTCTTCCATCCAGGTCCACAGAGTGTTTCCCAGCGGCTTGGCAGCTCAGGAGGGCACCATTCAGAAAGGAGATGAGGTGTTGTCTATAAATGGTGAAACGCTGTGCGGCGTTACACACGCCGACGCAACCGGCGCTCTGCGTCAGGCCCGTGATCTGAAGCTGGCTGTGGTGGTGGTCTGCAAGAGAGCAGAGGAGGAAGGCAGAGAGGGAGGAGGCTGCAGGAGCACAGAGCCCAACCCTGCAGGTGAGTCGTACTACAACACAAAAGGCTGTAGTCCTATCACCTCAAGTGTTTGAGCCTCTCCAAAGCATGGCTTTTCAATGTATGCATTAAATAAGCCCTGTGGATCACACTTAATTAATGACACATTTATAAATTATACCAGTAAATATCTCAACTTTGAATTTTTCCGCTGTAAAGTGAAGGTGTGCTGGCTACACTTGCCCTATTTTAAATTGTGTTGCAGGGGAGGAGCAGGGAGCTCCAGTGAGTGTGGAGCTGGAGAAAGGAGCTGGAGGAGTTGGGTTCACTCTTGAGGGAGGAAAAGGCTCAATCCATGGAGACAAACCTTTAGTCATCAACAGGATCTTTACAGGCATGATTATGCCAACATTATATATCATGATTTCACTATGTTTACAAAAAAGAATTCCA
This sequence comes from Spondyliosoma cantharus, assembly GCA_900302685.1. Taxonomy (NCBI): domain Eukaryota; kingdom Metazoa; phylum Chordata; class Actinopteri; order Spariformes; family Sparidae; genus Spondyliosoma; species Spondyliosoma cantharus. The sequence goes on from OMLP01046250.1 coordinate 16,580, forward strand.
GCCAATTAATAAGTTTAAGCTTTCATATTGACCATCACTAATACATTTACCTGCAACTATGTGATACTGTAAACTACTGAAACTTGTCAAAGAATTCTTGGCCACAATTTTTTTATCTCTTGTTTCATTTGGCTATGGTGAAATGAAAAAGGAGGTCTCGGTCAGGTCCATAAATATTGGGACATTGACACAATTCTCTTCTTTTTGGCTCTATACACCACTAGAATGGATTTGAAATGAAACAAACAAGATTAAAAAGTGGGAATCATATATAGAAACTGTTGTAATTCCTACACCATTCACCTGATTTGGATGTAAATACCCTCAAATTAAAGCTGAAAGTCTGCAGTTAAAGCACATCTTGTTCGTTTCATTTCAAATCCATTGTAGTGGTGTATAGAGCCAAAAAGAAGAGAATTGTGTAGATGTCCCAATATTTATGGACCTGACTGTACATAAAGAACTTGAGAAATGTAGTCACTTTCCAGGGCTGATGAACAGTGTTAGGCAATGATGCATCACTCAATAATATATTAAAGTTAAATCGGTAATTATATTATAGTTGCTATACTAAATAACTAATATTACTATACTAAGTAATGGAGCCGGAGGCCTCTATTGCCAGTGCCAGGCCTCTACAAGCAACATGCACTCCAGCTAACAGAAACTTGATTTCAGTTGAGGACACAGTTGTGGAGAGACGCTACGCTGGTTGGAGGGCAAGCTGTAATGTGGAGGAGATGTTACCCATGCAAAAGTAATATAGTAATGTTACAAGTAACTAATGACTTCTGATGCCAAGTGATAAGTAACGTAATAACATTACTTTTGAATGGAGCAAAACTAAAGAGTAACATATTACAATCCCTGAGGAACTTGCCAAACACTGCTGAGGAGCAACCGGTGCTTAATAAATGACGATACAAAATACAGAACATACAGTGTAATCTGCTACATGTTCACACTCCAGGGAAACATTGAGAATTGTCCATTAAAAAAACACTCCTGATATGTGTCATTTAGGTTTGTGACATAAGGATGTGCTCTGTCCTCTGTTCCTGCGTGTGTGTATTTTCGCATAAATCATTGGATAAACAACTTTTGTTCAGCATATCAACAGATCATATAATGTATGAACGTGTTTGCCACTCTTAAATATATCAGTTTGAAGTAGAAAGTCAGTGCTGGGTTTTGAACTTGTTTTTCTCCTCTATATGTGAACGCACCCTGCAGATACATAGGGTAGATGAGAAGATAAGAGTCGATACCAGCCTGTCTTATCTCTTCATCTATTCTCTCCGTATGCGCTGCTCTTCTACAGACGTCAAACAGGAAACCTGCTCCCTCTGAACCACTAGTCTATGCACGTGTTAACATAGTGCCGCTGTTCTTTATAAAATCTTTTTATCAATAAATTCTGTATTCTAACACACCTGTCTGCTTGATAGATGGAGGACATTTGGTTTCACCTTGGTATAAAGTGTGCTGTGGCATCAACAGTGCGTTTAAAACATGACTGTGTTGAAGCAACATAAAAAGTAGTCAAGCGTCATAGTTAAAAAAATATTTATTGAAATTGTATAAAAATAGTTTCTAACATAATTTACAATTCTAATTTGAATGGATGAGAAAAAACAACAATCCAAGCTGCAATCATGAAACCACAAGAGTTTCTCATTCTCACACACACACACACACACACACACACACACAAATACATTCACAAGCACAAACATCCAACATTCAGAATTCACTTGTTCCCACAGCAGACGACAGCGTAACAAAACCAGTTACCATCAGTAGGCATTCAATGTTTACATACATTAAGATGGAAGTGCTTTCGGGTCTATTTACAACGTTATTTACATTACATACACAAACATACACACACATCTGCTCTTTCTTAAAATTTCAAGCCATAAATATGGTTAAAAAAAAAAAAAAAAAAAAAAAAAATCATCTCGTCTTTGTTTATCTTTTAAATAATCTGTGGGCCCTTCAGTGACTGTGGAATGAAATACATACAGCCAAAATTCTCTCATAAATAAATAAATAAATTCTGTGCTCACTGTGTGATAAAGAAGCCACTGCAATAATAAATATTATTTACAATTCTTGTCTCTTTTAATTTTAAGACCTGTGTGAGGCACTGTTTAAACAAAACAAAAAAAAAAAGAAAAAAAAAAAAAAGAAGAGCAGAGGATGTTGTATTTCGGTATGGTTTGCATTGTGGTGTGCATTCAGGTGGGTGTGAAAGAGCGGTCGCCTAAGCCTTGTGTTTGTTTACAGTACAACATGAGAAGAAGAGGAGGAAGCGGAGGTTGTAGAGTAGAGGTGGATGCTGTAGTAAAGAGAGAGAGGTAAGTCCAGTGTTTCTGTCTTTATGATTTGTTTGCACAGGTTGTTGCCGGAGCTATGAGGTTGTCTGGTTGCTAATGACATTGGAGTAGTAGTAGTGATAGTAGTGGTTGTAAATGGCATAGGCTTTACTGATCTAGGCCCATGAGAGGAAAATAAAACAGCGATAAAAAAGATAAAGCCTTGTACAGAGTAAGGAGCAGAAAGGCAGTTGAGATCTAGCGCCTTTCACAAATTCAAGTATTTTCAGGTCCCCCCCAACAATCTCACAGAAGGCACTTTTTGAAAATCACCTCCCTGTTCGCCAACGCATCTGCTCTACCGACTCAAACAGAATGGAGGGAGAGTAGAGTACAGTGTAGCGAGAGGTTACATAACTCAGACTGTCCGCTGGCCATTCAGCAGAACAGTGAGAGCACGTTCTGTATTTGCTCAACGCAGGTGTCTGTGCACACAGAGCACCGCCCCCCCCCAACACGCTGATTAACACTTGTTGCCTTAGATCATAGTCCAGCGAGGATGATGATCTGACATCGTCAATGTCTGCGGCTGAGAGAATCAAGTATTTGGGGTGATGAGGCTGGAGAGGCTGTGGCCTGCCAGGTTGAAGCCATGAGATGTTTTTTCATGACATCGACCTCCTCTGTGTGTAGTCCTTTACACCTTGGTGCAGGGCCCACTCCATCCTCCTCCCTGCTTCAAGTCTGTTACACAAGTCTATTTGTAATAGTCTCTTGCGTCTGTAGGGTCTGGTTTGGACCGGAGCGAACCTCCATCACCGAGCCGCGGCCACGGGGGTGGGGATGAAGGCTGTGGGCTCGTGGCCGATGCTGTGCAGCCTGATCTCTGCGGTCGTCTTCTCCGTCTGCACCGTGGTTGGGACTACAGACGAGGACGTGCTCTGCATCCACGAGTGGTTGATAATGTCCTCGAAGGACGGGCGGTCAGCTGGCCGCAGAGACAGACACCACTTGATCAGCTGCTGGCATTCTGGAGGAGGGGGAGGAGAAACAATAAGTCTGGAGCACTACACTGTTTATGAAATATTCCGCGTTAATATAAGGTGGTGAAAAACCTTAAACATGCACTGCAATGTGAATTTACCTGTGGAGACTCTCCTCCGGAAGAGGACCTGCCCTCGCGTGATCTCCTCGTCGTGTTCGAATGGGATGTCACCACACACCATGTCGTACAGCAGGACGCCCAGGGACCAAACTGTGGCAGAGCGACCGTGATAGCGATGATATTTGATCCACTCCGGCGGGCTGTACACTCTTGTGCCTGTCGGGGAGGAGGAAAGAAAAAGAAAAACACACCTTTAGAAACTGTAAACCTATTTATAAGAAAGAAATTTAGAAGCGGTGGTGCAGCCTCCTCTAACTCATGATCAAATGTCGTTTTGTCAAATTGAAAATGAAAGCACTGCGCACGAAGTTAAACAAAAGTATGCAGATTTATCAGCTGAGCCAGTTTCTGAGGGTATTATCTGGGCTCAGGTGCCAGGGCGTGTGACAGGCGGTGTGTGTGTGTGTGTGTAAGGAAGCAGTGTGTGTGGGAGGGGTGAGCAGACATGCAGACATGTGACTTTGTTTACAAACTTTGAGTTGTAAAAATGCCACTTCCCTCCAATGGGGGGCGCCAAAGCAAATGCAATGCTGCTCGGCATGTATTACAAGGCTGCTCTGTGTGTGTGTGTGTGGGGGGGGGAGATTACACAACCCAGGATTCCTGCTGGTGTCCGCGGGCACGAATCATAAGACCAGAGAGGCGCACAGGGTTGCTCAAATGGCTATGACTTTTTTTTTTTTTTTTTTTTAAATATCCAATTTTAAATATGACAATAAAGCCATTTTCAAACGCATCGTATTGATGACTCACCATCAAAGTCTGTGTAAATGGTGTCTTTCAGTAAGGCTCCGGATCCGAAGTCGATGAGCTTCATCTCTCCGGTGCGGAGGTCGATGAGGATGTTCTCGTCCTTGATGTCCCGGTGCACCACCCCGCAGTTGTGGCAGTGCCGCACGGCCTCCAGCACCTGGCGGAAAAAGCTCCGCGCCAGCTCCTCCGGTAAGGCACCTTTCTCCGTGATGAAGTCAAACAGGTCCTTGACGTTCTCGGGTCTCTCCATCACGATGATGAAGCTGTCCGGCCGCTCGAACCAGTCCAGCATTTTGATAACGCCACGGAAGCCCGTCCCGACCTTCTTCAACAACACGATCTCCATCGGGACCCGGGAGCCATTAGGCTGAAGAGACCATGATAAACGTCAGTGTTTGTTGCGTGTAAACACGGTCAAATGACGACATATTTCAATCAAATATTACACTTTATAGGTCATTATTATAGAACATCATGCAAATTCTAATAATTACGTCGATATTCGCACTGAAACAGTTGTATAAATGGTTTTCTTACCAGCTCTCCCCACTCGGAGATTCTGTCCTTGGCCACATGTTTGACAGCAACCTAGCAAAGGAGCAAAGAGCGCGTCAAACGTCGTGTACAGCAAACCAAAATATAAAGCCGCTGGTTCAAAACTCAACATGTCGTGTGTAACAACACATAGGGAATACTAACCGGGGCTCCGTCTGCTACCCTCGTACCGGAGTAGACGGTGCCGAACCCGCCGCTTCCCAGCACGGCGCCGACCTGGTAGAGCTTCTCGAAGGGCTCCTTCTCCTTCACTGCAACAGACATAAACACAGCCGGTGAACACCAGCGCCTACTGCAAAGCGACGGCACTCTAACATATCACAACGTAATACACACACACACACACACACACACACACTGACACATAATGATGCAAATACACTGAATTGTGGCTTAAATGAACTGCCGCCCTTGGAAATTATCAAGTAGCAGCGTGAACGAGGGGAGCCGCGATAAGCGCGCTGCCAGCCATTGCTGCTGCTCCGTCCTCCATGACAACACAGTGGAAAAAGGGCGTCTAACCTTGATGAACTTGGAGCTGGATTTTCGCCGGCATGTCGGTGGAAATGTGGGCCAGAGAATTCAGCTTGGACAGCAGCATTCCTTTAAGGGTATCCACCACAGGTCCACGACGCGTGTGCTCTTCGGTTTTGTTTTGTTTTGTTTTGGCTGAAAACAGCTATTTTATTCCGATAGTGAGACTCTCCCGGCTCCCGTTAGAGCTGTAACGTTAAGTCCACGTTGCAGCGACACAAATGCGGTCGGGGTCCTCTCATCCGAATAGAAGAAAAACCTGCTTGTGATCCAGAAAAGTATAGCCCGAACCTTCGTCCCGGTGTACGAATGTATACACCGCGCGGTTCCAGCAATGTTTTGTAAACAGCTGAGTAAAATTGACGGTACACACAGATAAGACGTTCAAACGACCAATGCCTTCCTCAGACACCGGCTCTTGGAAATAACGAGCAAGGGGGGAGGACGGTTATAAGGCAGTAGTAAGAGGGCGTCGCAAAACGCCCAGAAGTCGCCGTGTCGCCGCCCATTTCCGCTGCCTGCACCAATGAGAGCGCGAGTACGCGTTCCAAACGCACGTCAATCACCAAAGGAAAATAAAGCCAACCTCATAACCGGCTGGGCCAGACACAGACGTGGCGGGAATGAAAAACGCGCTAAAAGGGGGGAGACTAAAGTATCATTATGCATTCAAGTTGGAGGGAGATGCAAATTCAAAGCAAAGTACTCCCCCTGTCTATCCTTTCGCGGGAAATCGACAAGGAATACACCATATGAATAGACCATTATTAATAGGCTTTGAAAGAAGTTAATGAACTGGATGCATATTTTACTCTCCTCTCAAATAAATGCAATTCCAACACATTTGATATCAAAGTCTCTGTTTGTGTTTATAATTGTCCCCTGTGCTCCACTTGCTGTGTCTGCAGTCTGGGGACAGAAACAGACTGTTGCTGTTGGCTGCACTGAAGCATCCACATGGCTTAATAAAGGCTTTTTGCACGAGGAGACACACACACACACACACACACACACAGGCCCCAAGCAACCTGAGAGCAGTTCATCAACCGCATTCCAGCTATTCTAAACCCCCGCCATTTACCTGATTATTTTCACATTAAACACTGAGGTTTACGGCCGGAGTGAAGTCCAGGACTATGCTTTTCTGTTTGAGTTGCCTGACAATGCCTCTCAACTGGCTGCGCATCAAAGCGCGCGGGGCAGAATAGGCGCATTCCACTCATTCTTTCAAATTGGGTGGCCGCGTTTGCAGCCGTTCACAGGATGTGGGAAACTAGAGATAAAAAGACTTCCATTTACCCCCCCCCTTCCTCCTCCTCCTCTCTCTGCTCCTCCTCTCTCCGCCCTCCTTTTCCCGCGCAAGCTATTGTGTGGATAGCATGCTCTCTCTCTCTCTCTCCCTACCTCCCTCCCTCTCTAAGTTTTGTTTTCCTTTGAAATTTCATGCTGAGTTGTAATGTTGTTGAATTGTATTGCACACATAAGCAATGACTGGATCTCCCCATCAAAGTGGAGGGAAATGACGATTAAAGAGGAAGAAACGCTTAATTTGTATTTATTTGAATGGACCTTTGGCAGATAGACTGTTTGATAATAAAGGCTGATCTTCATCCAGGTTTTTGCATGCATGCATAAGCAATTGTTTATTCAACTGTGTTGACTGCGTTGCACGGGTCCACATAGGGAGACGTGGACGCAAAAATGCAAGTTTAATATGCACCTATATCATCTTGTCCATGAAGTACTCGTTAAAAAGTTAGTGGATAGTTTCACAGAGTTTGCAAAGGTCACCCTGGCCCACTGGAATGAAAATGAGAGCATGATGGAGTCCATACTTGCTTTTGGATGCCCTGGGCAAATTCCTCTAATTCCTCTGGAATGTTTGAAGACTCTACACCTGACTACACAACTCCTGACTGCCAGCAATCAACCAACACATTTGAATGTGGTAGTATAACAATAAATACACCCTGCTGAGTAAAATAACCCTGTACCCTTTCTAGTTCTTTAATGAAGACAGCTGGACGTGTGAAGCATCTGGCATTGTTAAGCTACAGCAGTAGTACTCTGGTAAATGAAGTTTAAAGGAACAGTTCACCAACAAATTAAAATTCAGTCACATTCAGCAAACCAGCGTTGCAGCATTTTCCTCAACAACTGAAGTAGACAGTGAATCATTGTAAAATGTAAAAAAAACAACAAAAAAAAAAAACAACTGGAAATAAACATAAAATGGCTCCGTACAGCTCGTCCAGGGTAATCCAAGTCTCTGGAACCCAAATTGATTTTAAAACGATTTTAGCTTGATCGCTAGAGTGAAGATTTTTGGCTTAACAAAGGGTGTAAATAACATATTCTCTAATCAATTCGGACATCAGGGACATTTATGTTTTATTTGTCCATGTTTTACATTTTAAAACAGGTCCCTAACTACTTCAGTTGTTTAGCCGAATGCTGCAATGCTATTTTAATATGAAGCTCCAGAAATGTTGTGTGCAAAGCAAAACCTAACTGAGGGTGAGCAGATAATGACCGAATTGACATTTTTGGGGTCAAATCACCAGTGGTTGTATAGTGTTCTGAAAGGTGCAGAGAGGAGTGAGCGCGAGTTCATGCTCAGTCAGGGGCATTGGAGAGGAGTGTGAAAGGGGAGCGGTCAAAAGCAGTGAGTGCGACAGTGACCGCAGGCCTACGAAATGCCACCAGTGACGCATCTCTCCGGGGCTGCAGATATACCCCTGCCTGCATGATCAGCAGGGATCAAATGACAGCCATCTAACCTCATCCGTCAGAGGGACAGATTATTAGTTGCACCGCTCACTTTGAGGCCAGCTGCTCGGTCCCATCTCTGGAAGTCTCAGTGTCCCCTGAGGAGAGGGCGACAGGTTCTTACAGTAAAGCAGGGCATCCCGGCTTTTATGTCAGTGAGCACCAACTACATTGATTCAGCCCCTCATCTGACAGGCTTTTGTCACTGTCACTCAAGTTCCTGCCGCAGGTTTTTTTTTTCCCCCCCATATTGGTGCACTGCTCACCGACACAAGGGAAACGGCACTGTGGCAGAAGATTTGGCTTGCATAATACTTGAATGAATTACTTCCTCTTTCTAGATAAATAGAAACCCTGCCCTCAGGAAGGTTTCAACACGCCGCATAATATCTCTCTACGTAGACCGTTCAACCAAGAAGGCTCCGTGCGCACAATCGACTGGAATTTCTGAATCTGAGCATTTTTCATTCAGAGATACATTTTTGGGACGTTTTGATATTAAAGGTGCACTCTGTAGTTTCTGGGTAGAAATTTTAATCAGAAGAGAAAGATCTTCATTGGCTGATCTTTGATGCCAAAACAAACTCAATAAACAAACTCCCGTTGTTTTCATGACTGAACAAAGTGACCTTAAAGAAAACTCCATTTCATACTGTTTTACTTTGTTTATATGTGGCGGACCCTGCCACCTTTCTAGCTTCAAACTGTTCTGGGGACCTTATTTTCCTCTGAGAACGGCTCGTTTATTCAGTTATGGAAAAAATACATATTTCTGAGTTTCTATTATTACCTCATGAATATTGTAAGTATTAACATTCTGAGTTTCTTCTCCAAAACTACACAGTGAGCCTTTAACGATTATGTGAGCACTATGTGTTACTCTTTATGCATCTTTAGAGCAGTAAAAGAAATGCTTCTATGTAGTATTTGTTAATACTCTGTTGGGTGGACGGCTGTTGGATTGTTGTGGAGTTTCAAAATGGAAGGACTAAAATTTGATGGTTGAATAAATTGCGCCTCGATGACACATTATCTGCTGTACGCAGCACATGTTTCACTTGATCATGAGGCTGTAAGTCAGTTTCCTTTTTGTGCAACATTCCACCTTAAATCATGTTGCAAAGTGAAGATTCCCATAAACTCGGTTGTCAGCCTTTGACCCCTCAGTACACCTTTCACCCAGTGCTCGGCCTCCTCCCTTTATCACAAACTTATGACACTTCCTGTGTAACATATTAAACGAGCATAGAGATGATTCACTTTCCCCCGTGTGACCTCACAGATTCTGCTGAAGACTCTTCCTGTCACTTCGTTCCTCTGCCCCTCTCCTTCACTTGATGTCGTAAAGGGCTTAGTCGCTTGTCTGCACTTAAAAACACTTGTTCATTCATCAGTCATGATGGCCAGCCAATCACCTCTCCAGCTGGCCCCAGATCCCACCTGCCGCTTACAGAATGGCAGGAAAAATAATTATGGAGCTGGAGGAGACAAGTGTGGGCTTGCACGAGGTGTTTCATGGCTCTCGATCAGTGCGTTGAACAATAGATAATGGAGAGAACACGGCAGTGTTTGGTCACTCACATGGAGGCGTGCATTTCATGCGCAAGCAGATGTATTCACACAGCATTGTGCAATGGATGGATATATAATTATGATATATGTTGATTTAGTTGTATTTTATGCTTCAACTCTCTGTATGGAAATGAGACGTGTCATTATTGTAAACAACTGCTGTAAATATTCAGTGACATGGGAAGTCAGTCACAATTGGGTATGCTGACGTCGTAGTAAATGGTGCACAACACCTTTAAAAAAATAAATAATCCAAAATAGATAGATAATAGATGATTTCACTAATTTGAATTTAATTATTGACAATGATTTACAACATTTTGAGAATGTTTTACGGGCGACTGTAGCTCAGTGGGTAGAGCAGGTCGACTAGTGATCAGAAGGTCGCTGGTTCGAATCCCGGCTCCCCTGGGGCGGAGCTGAGCTGCGTGTCGGAGTATCCTTGAGCAAGTTACTGAACCCCAAGTTGCTCCTGATGTGCAGTTGGCACCTTGCGGGGCGGCCTCTGCCATCAGCAAAGGCCCTGCGATGAGCTGGCGACTTGTACAGGGTGTACCCTGCCTTCGCCCAGAGACAGCTGGGATTGGCAGCAACCCCTTGAAAAAGGGCTAAAGCGGCTACAGAGGATGAATGATGAGAGTTTTACAATACAACAAACTTGAACACCAACATATTACAGGTCAAAACAGCCACATCAGCCAGGGTCAACAGCGGAGGATGACTCCGTTAAAAAAAATAGCTCAATTGTATGAGTTGTTGCGTCAGGAGAAACTATGTGTAACGCTGTCAATGAGAAATTCTCAAAATTTTTGATGAACACAGAATTTTTTGGGGCCAATACCAATATTAGGGATTAAGAGAATATTTACATGAACAAACAGCTTGCAATGATCCCTAAAAAAAACATATAGCGATCGCTGTGTTAAGGGCTAATGGACTTCCTCTGTAATTTTCCCCAGTAATGGTTTTGATACCTTACACTCTGCCCTGTCATTCACGAGGGTAACTTCAAAGCACACAATACAACTCAGGGCTGCAGATGTGTAAATATTCCCAACTAAAGGATAATTGCTGTTTTTATGTTATAATTGCCTGCGGGTGTTGTGAGCCTACAATGGACTGGGATAACGTTTCAACTGTGATGACGGCAGTGCAGATAATTTACATTCTCTTAATAGATAGGTTTGAGTGACAAACATCTTTGCACCATTTTATCGCAGTGATTGGCCTGTATATATGCATTAGAGTTATTGCCCGTATGCAACAACATATGCATGGATCCTTAATAGAAATATAATCTATAAAATAGCTTGCATACTTCATAATGAAGCTTTTACTTCGGTGAAAAGGCTATTTCACGCAGGCATAATAAATGGGACCATTAAGCCATCATTGTCTGAAGCGCTGATGTTAATCACTCAGAGCACCCGAAAAGTAATTTGCATGCTCTTCACTGACAGCCCGTCATCCTGCATATGTGACGGACAGTGCGGTGTGCAGAAGTGGAATGAGGCCAGGTGTCTCATGGTGTTGTGTGTTGTGTGCGCCTTGACTGTGATCGACAAAGATAACCCCATAATTAGAGGAGAGTCGAGATACTGCCCTGCAACCCAGCAGGAGGAGCAGACAAACAAAGCCTGCCCATGTCTGTTATGTTGATTGGGTTGCCAGACAATGAGACAATTCAGGGGTATATTTTCATACAGGGACATGCAGGCTTATGAACATATCAAAGAGTGAGATGATTGTGTGATACACAAGCAGTGTAATGCCCCGTTCAGGTCCCTGGTTGTATTTGACCTGTCACTTATTGTTACCTCTTCTAGCCTCTCAACACGGATCTCACTGCATAAACATGTCTGAAGAAAAAGTTATGGGTGGCAGCTGCCCACTCTGAGAGCATGGGACCTGGAAGACCACCCCACGGCGATGCACACTTAAACACAAACGCTGAAACATTATCTGTCATGCTTCCAAATTAGCCGCAGAGGCTTTTTCACTCTCCCCAAATAAGGAACACATCAGCATGTGTGAAAGTTTGTGTGGGTGCGTGGGGGGGGAGCATAAAAGGGAGGGTGAATTATTTTTAGAGGTGTCTTAAAGGAAGAGGGACTAGCTGTGTGGTGGGCAGCCGCCGGTGTGGCCTGACCTCTCCTCAGGTAGCCTCGTAACCCCTCCTCTTGTCAGGTCCTGAGAGGTCTTGACTGGCGAGGCCATGGGAAAAGGCTCCAGCGGACATCAAAGGCAGGCCTATGTGGGAAAGCACCACAGAGGGCCTGTAGAGAACCCTGGAGGTCACCACGGGTCAACTTTCATGTCAGCACAGGCCTGATTCAGGGTCAGAGGTTATTGGCATACCTGTCCAGCGCCAATCAGACTGTTCTTTCAGGAAATTATCCCCACTTGTCTCAATTATGGGGTTGAGCTATTGAAGGGCCCATGTTAAGGTTTGTTTATGGCTATTGTTGTGCTTGTTAAGGAGGAGGGTTGAATCTGTGTGTGAAAAAGGGCAGGATGCTTCTAAGGTTGCCAGCGGCTACAATAATAGTACTGTTGACAGCTTTAAACTTGTCCATCCCAGGAAACAGCACTTCCTTTTTTTATGCCTCTGATTCCTGTTGACAGAAGTGATAACCTATAAATAAAGAATAAAAAAATTCCATCCCATAAAGAGTTAGTTAATACCGTGATAAATTTAAATGTCATTACTCTTGGTGTACGCAGTATGGTGGATATATTCTTTGTTGGTGCACAACTGAGTGTTTGATAAGCCTCTCCCCTGACCAGCGATTGTTCATTCATAACAGGTAGGCAGGTCTGTGAGCTCCAGACAAGGACAAATGGAAAAATAGAAGCTGCAAACCAGCAATCCTGGCTAACTAGCTAATAACATACCATTACTTAATCAACTACTATATAGATTACATTAGTTTACAATACATTATAGTTACACTATGAAGGTCCTAGATGCTACTTCAGTTATGGCTAACATTAGCAGAATCAGAATCAGAATCAGAATACTTTATTGACCCCCGGGGGGAAATTATTTTTGTTACAGATGCTCTGTGCAAAGTAGAAATAGAAATACAGCATGAATGGAAACAAGAGATAAAGATAAAGATATAAATAAAATATTAAAGTAGACAATAATAAAATAAAATAAAATAACAT
>OMLP01046250.1:34657-44856 GCA_900302685.1 Spondyliosoma cantharus
TGTGTGTGTGTGTTGGGGGGGGGGTTTAGCTTTGCAGGAGGAAGCATGAGGAGTCGTCTGGCCTCGCTGTCCCTGGAGGGAAGGGCGGGAATGCAGAGCAAAAATTCCTCTTGCTCCTCACCTCCTCGTCCCATTCCTTCATACTTTTAACCCTTTCTCCTCCTCTCCTACCTCCTCCTCCTCTATCTGTTTACTGATCACGTCCTGTCTCCATGCCATCACAGGATGACACATACCCTGCATTCCTCACGTCTGAGACTTCAGAAAGAATGAATGAAAATACCACCCACTTGATGGAAATCTTGTAAATAAACATCTCAAGCTACTTAGAGCCGGCCTCCAAGGACATGTTGTCCTGTCTCCTTTTTTTCTGCACCAAACACTCAAAAATCGGAACATCCGGTATTTTGTATACAAACTGTTGGGGAATTGAAGATTCTGCTCCTGATTCTCTTAAAAGATTTAAATGCTTTTTTGCTTTCCTCAGATGATCATGAATCAAACTCAGCTTGAGTGGACAAATAGCATTTAAGCATGTTTGCTTTCTTTCTTTCTTTCTTTCTTTCTTTCTTTCTTTCTTTCTTTCTTTTCTGCAGTGTGCGGCCTTCACTCTCAGCTCTCCACCAGTGACCTGCCTCTTTATGACTCTGGTGACCTTGTGGGTCACTGTGGAAGTTAATGGTAGAGGGAGCACATGGTGCAGCACATTATTGCCAGAGCAATCCAATGAGTTTACAGCAGCTGTTTGGTTGGATGAATGATGGAAGCGGCTGCCACTTAAAATGTTTGTTTTGTTTTGACCTGCATGAGACTGAGGACGTGCCAATATCATGGTTTTAATCATTGCCTGGATAACTTTCCCACCATTTTATGTCTAGCTGATTTAATTTGCACGATGGAAAACAAAGATTTAGGAAAGGAAATAGAATAAGAAACCCGCTGAAAAAAATTACAGGTGAGGGGCTCAAGTAGGCAATAATGCTCAATATCAAACATTGGTTAGACTTTCAGAAGAAAGCTTCCTGGCCACCAGTTCACAGTTCTGATGTTATGATGTTACAATTGCGTTTGGTTAGGTTTAGGCACCAAAAATACTAGGTACAAGGTAATACTAGGTTTAGGAATAGCTTTAATAAAAAAACAACAGGCTGGCACAGTAATGAAACAAATATTCAGACCTCTGAAAATAAGAGTAGTAATGAAACAGTTTGCAAAAACTCCAGCATTTAGGAGCCCTGCATTCAAAGTCTTGTCAGTAAACAATATATAATCTGTAAATATATATAATTTCATATCAAAATATGATAGTCTATTAATGGCATTTATAGTGTAATAGCAATAGTATATAATTGCATCTAGAATCTCGATCAGCAAAATAATGTAAAGTAGCGTCAGCTGTTAAATGAATGCAGTGGGGTAAAATTAGCACGATTTTGCTTCAGAAATGTGAACTAGAAGTATAAAATTCCCCCAGTGATTGATGATATGTAAAAACTGATATATGTTAAATCACAATTTCAGTTCTGCTATTACAGAAATGAGCCATTGCTATGTAAACTACTCTTTATTTGACGAGGACGTCCTAAGTTTTACGTCAAAGAATTTGTTTACTTTGCTCCTCTCCCTCAGATGACCGCCTGCTAAACTCACAGGGCTTCAGAATGTGGACAGGTCAAACAAAAGCTACACCAGCCACAGCCAAAGTCTTAACAACACACACGGATGTGTAACTTTCCTTTCACACTCCTCCTCACACGCCATCGTGGCCACTTGTGCAGCGGGGATGCCTACTATAAACACTGGCCATTAATGTGATGGGAACGTGGGAGAGGCACGGCCCGGAGTCCCAGCCTCTGTTTACATTCTCTGGCCCTTACGTCAGCCAAGAGCCGAGGGCTTGGTGGATCAACAGTGGCCATACGGGAGAGTCCTGTTTACTTACCTGGGAGATTACTGTATGACTCTGCTACATCTTAAGCAAACAGACAAGATGGTGGAGGGGAACAGGAAGGCACATTGATTGGAAAGCTTTTTGTGGGGACAGGAACAAAGAAAAGAAAGAGTTTGGAAAAGGGACAGAAATCTAGGGAAAAGCCAGAACAGCAGAGAGAGATAAAACCTACAGTATAGGCATCAAGTCCTGTCAGTCCAGGTGAAGCTTGTAACCTGAGACACTGTCAGACGTCAGCCGCTGACACAAGAGATTTCCATTTCGAAACTTCAGGCTTGGTTAATCACCCTTCACTCCCTTCGGTTCTCACTTCTCGTCTGTGTGCTCTGTCTTTTTTCATGCAGGCATATTGATATTTTGCCCTCTCAATCGTCCCATTTGTCATCTGTCATCCCTCTTCCATCATTCATTCAGATTCAAGCCTGGGAGCAGTGACAGTCTTGACACTTTTTCACTCTTGTGAATCCTGCAGTCCTGCAGCAGGGCCATCAGTATTCATGACAAATGTGACGTTTGTGATTCGGTTGAGGGTTTTGCCCTCGGGTCGCAGTGCAAAGACAGTCCTGCTTATGGTTCTCACGACAGGAGCCTCATCTCACTCGCGTTTAACTTGAACTTTTACTGCAGATGAGCCGTGAAGGAATGAATGGACTTCGCTCACCAGTCACACCCAAATTCTTCACTTTCCCCACAGCTTTAATTCAGTCAGGTTCCACACATTTCATGTGTGCATCTTAATGCTATCAGTCATGCATTATCAGTCGTGCATTGTCATGTCAAAGTTTCAAAAGGAATCCTGTGCAGGCAGGTGGAGACAGCCTCCTGAACTGTAGTAGCACTCTGCCAATGCTAACCTCCCCCCAGTTGAGCCTGCTTTCACAACTCCAGGCCCTGCAGCTGATCATCTGTCTGGCTATGCAACTTAAGTCAGGTGAAGTAGGAGATCTGTGTGTGACAGCTTCTGCACTGGTGATCTGCAGATCTGAGGAGGATTTCAGCCATAAGCTGAACAGTAAATACACAAAATAGGAAAGCTAGGTCACTTGGCTGTGTTGTATTCGGACACTATTGTACATGCACTGCTCAGTAAAGAAAGTGATAAGATCTTGTCTTTAAATTAAAGGTGTAATATGTAAGAATAGCCATTATTTTAATTCAAAACTAATAGCGGGCAGCACATCACCAGAGTAACCACTAACTGCTGCTAATTAGCTGATGTGAGCTCGTTACCTCAGTTAGCTGCGCAGCTAGCAGTCAAGACTGCGAGCTCCAAGCACCGGGGCTGTTGGTGTTTACACCGCTGGCACATGAGATTTGGGCCTCGCCAAGCTAGCTGGTTAGCATGCTAACGTAAGTAGATTGCTGTGCAACAGAATACACAGACATCATGAACTGTTATTTTTCCACGTTCTGTTGATACGTACGAACCTTTGCCAAATAAAAATACCAGTACGTTCATCTGACAAGTAAAATCAAGCAAATATCAGCAAAATGAATTTCCATTTTCCATTTAAAGTACTCATCACTGGCTGTTAGTATGACAAGGTTAGAAATTCATTTTCCATGGCTTCCACCCATACCAAGGTCCATGAAAAACATTCCAGAGATTTAAAACACCATGGTAAGACAGCTACAGGGGAAGAGACACATGTCTAAGAATTTAACAGTGAAAAAACATACACTAATGTTAAATAGATAAAACCTTTTGTATGACTATATAATGAAAAATAGAGAATTTAAATCTATTCAATGGACAGTGTGTTACTCTCATCCTCCTCTCAGGTGGCGGTAGCTGGTACTCAGTATGTAGCACATGATAGGTCACTTATTTTCTTGTCAGCTAGCCTTAGAACAGCCTGTTCAAACTGCAGGCATGGATCATAGAACCTGTTTGAATGCTCAGAGCTGTGTTGAGACACAATGGAAAAAATGTGAGCCTACCCTTGAAGTCAACCTTCAACCAACTGATATGCTCTTGACCAATTGCCAGAATAAATGTTGGAAATGTTTCTTTCTGGAACCTCAGACACTTCTGTTGTTAGGTGGAGACACAAAAAACACTTGGTTAGGGTTAGCAGAGGGATTCTGGACACATACCTTATTGTCAATGGTGCACAGACAGAAGAGAAAAAGACTCCCTACTTTAAAAAATGTTTAACATACATTATTATTACATACATAATCAACAGTAAAATATTGTCAAAATAGTTTGAATATATAGTTTAAATATTTATGTATTCATTTTTAACACACACACAATGTTAGCTATACTTTTATGTTATGTATTACCAATTGCATATGAATACCAAAATATAAATAGTTAATAGTTCTATACTTAACTAAATTGATGGGTATAATAATAATAATCATGTGGCCTTTAAGTATTATGTTGGTTTGCCAATATCAAAATGTGCATATAAGTAGCCCCTGATAAAAGCCTGCCTGGATTACTCTGTCATTGTTAATTCGGCCCCGTTTAAGGTTAGGAATGTATCATGTTGTGTCATGAAATACCTTGTTTTGGTCGCCACAAACACAGCTGGAAATTGCCTTAATAATATATAGTAATGTCATGCTGACTAATGTTGAAACACAGTCTTTAACTATGGTCACTGGCTTGGCAGCCTTCTCTTCTGTAACTCCATCCCTCCCACCTACTGATATGACATTCAGGTCATGACCATGTAATGTGAACACGATATGACACATTTTGTGGAAATGACAGTATGGCACGTAATCTATGACATGTACAGATGTGATATGTGGTTCGCAGAAACATTTAATCCTGGCGACTGGTCTGCTCTGTAACTTTCAACTATAAAGGTCAGATGAATGTACTGGAGTAAAAAGTTCTTCATTTAATTTTCAAAAGGAGCACAGATGTGAACTGTAGCATTTTCAGGTTTTAAGGTACAAGTAAGCAAAAATACGACATCGCAGATCTACGTTACTTTCCGCCACTGTCCTTAAGTTGTTCTCTGCAGCACAGTGTCAACATATCTCAGATATAGTTCTATTATGGAAACAGAACTGAACGCTCAGTTCTTAATCAGGCGGTGTTATGTTGACTTGCAGTGTCTTAGTAGCACAAACACATTTTAGAAGGAATGCCATGTTTTTTCAATATCAGGACAAAATGTAATAAACAGCTAAATCTGGACTGTTTCTCCTCGATAATCCTCACAGATGTAACCTTTTCCACATAATCAGTTAAGAAGACAGGTGTTCTCAAGTACAGACTGCTGCTAATGTCCCTGCATATTTGTCTTTTTTTCATAGATGATATGAGAGAGTAACCATCACTCCCTAACCTTGATGAAACCGCTCTCCTGTTTTTCTTCCTGAAACTCGTTGTTCTTTAAAACCTCATGTCTTCACAGACAGCTTCCATTGTGTAGAACAGTGTGTCCATTTCCCACTGTTGGAGTCTTGAATCAAAGACACTTAGTTGGATAAGATAGGCAGGAGGATGGAAGAACATGATCCCTGTCAGTGGGCAGAGTGTTCCAGACAGGCATTTAGGAGGACTGCAGTTAATGGATAAAACGACATGTGCAATATAAGTGAGCTAAGATGTTCTCACATAGCCCGGTGCCAGGGTGTGAGGCCAGCAGGAATGGAGGAAGTCAAATATTCTACTCAAGTGCCACTGGTTTAGTCAAATGTTACTTTAGTTCAAGTGAAGCTGTGAGCAAATTAACACAATGATACATGCAAGTTAAAAATATACAAGTAACATTTCTAGAAATGTTTCTGCATACATAACTGATACTTCTGAATAGATAAGAAAGAGACATGCATTTTACTGGCTTGTCTAATGATAAATTCTAGCATCTTTGTTTTTTTCAATTTTCTTTTTTTTTACCAGATTGTCAACTGTAATTAAGAATATAGATTAGGCAAGACAGGGCAAATTGATTTATATAGCAGACGAGTGCTTCACAGATGACACAGGCGAAAGCACAAGAAATAAATGATAAAAACAAACCGAATAAAATCACACAGAAACAAATCAATTTAACATAGAGTAGAATAATTAAAGGTGGTAATGGTAAACAGTCATGTCTTTAGGTTGGATTTAAAAGTAATTAACACTGTCTCAAGTTCTAGTTCTTCCGGCAATCTGGTTTTAACATTTGAGAGGCATATAAACTAAAGGCAGCTTCACCATGTTTAGTTCTCACTCTGGGAACAGCCAGTAATCCAGAACCTGAGAGGTCTGCGAGGTTCGTACTGGGTCAGGAGATCTGGCAAATATATTTGACCTCTCCAGCTCAGTGATTTATGGCGAAGCGATAGAATTGCTGTGAGAAACTGGTAGTCAATGCAGTGATCTGAGAACTGGAGCTATATGCTGAGCTTATTTGGCTCTGGTTAGAACCCTGGCATCTGCATTCTGGATCAGCTGGAGCTGTCTGAGGTTGTCTTGACAGACCTGTGAAGAGTGAATTTGCAAGGGCCTTTGTCTCAGGCTGCATACAACCCCATCAACCTTTATCAGTGAGCTAAGGCAGCTGGTATGTACTGTAGCGTGAGAGGTGAAACCCGGTGCGAAAAGCATTCGATTGTTAAGGTCATTGTGTGCTCGGTCATAACCGGAAGCAACTGTGTTCAACATTTGTATTAACTCAGATCTCATCAAGACTGGGGTGGCGGGACGGTAAGAGAACAATGTTGAAACAGAAGAAGAGGTGCAACAATGAACGTGAAGGGGACAGAAGCAGGGTTGGAACAGGGCAAATGAAATCAACTGATCAGCTCAAAATCAAAAAGGTGTTTGCACTTGAAAACCTGGATTAGAAACTGAAATCAAGAAGTCAAGAATCAGACAACAACTTTTGAGGCAGATGGAACTGCTGTTCAGGTGGCCCTCCAGCAGTTGTAAATGACCTCAAAGGGGTTTTATGAAGTATGTGATATTAGATATGATTGAGGTAATAACACAGAACTATTTTTTTTTTCCATAAGTGAATAAACAAGTTGTTCTCAGAAGAAAAATAAGGTCCCCAGAACACTATTTGTAGCTCGAAAGGTGGCAGGGTCCGCCACATATAAACAAAGTAAAACAGCATGAAACTGTGTTGTCCTTTAAGGTCAGTTTGTTTATTCAGTTTATTCAGTCACGAAAACAGAAAAAGTAAGTCAATTAAGATCTTTCTCTTCTCATTAGAATGTCTTCCCCGAAACTACATCTCATACCAAGCTCCTTTGAAGGGGATTTCTGTGAAATCGAGAGTTGGTTTCTCTGCAGTTGCCGATCAGCTCCCAGTCAGCCTATCGGGCAAGGTTGGCTTGTTGTGGTGTGTTGTTTACTAATACACATTCATTTTTCTTTTCGTGCACTGTGTCAGCAGGTGAAACACAGGATTTAGTGTTCAGAGTCTTTCATGAATCATCATGTTTTTCACCACCTTCACATAACTACTCACTGCGTTCCAGTGACTCTTTAGAGTCTCTGACTTTGACATTAACCAGAAGTCACAAGTCTTCATTTAAAGGTGCACTGTGTCGTTTTGAGGAAGAAAATGAATCAGACTAACAAACTAAACATCTTCATTTTCATGACTGAACAAACTGAATAGACAAACTGACCTTAAAGGGCAACACAGTTTCATACTGTTTTACTTTGTTTACATGTGGCGGACCCTGCCACCTTTCTAGCTTCAAACAGTGTTCTGGGAACCTTATTTGCCTCTGAGAACAGCTTGTTTATTCAGTCATGGAAAAGATAAAGAGTTTGTATTGATACCTCATTGATATTATGAATATTACCATTACATTACACCTTTAAACTTTGGTAACATTTGAAATATCACGTAAGTACTGGTCAACCTAAAATAGCCATCACTAACACACATTGGAAATTCTGCTGTGTTGAAATGCTGATTTTCACATGTTCAGGACGGAGGAGGAACTGGCCTGAAAGTAGACACATTAGCATGTGAAGTGGCCCGAGGGTGTGTGCTGTTACAGTAAGTCTAAGGCTGTCAGTGTTTCCAAAATAGTGACACATGCCTTCACAGACACGATGGGGTGCTCTGTAGCAGTACAATTAAGCAGAAACAGACAAAATACATCAATAGGAACACTAAATATTGTTTTTTTTTGTTTTATCTGCCTTACTGTGGACACGCAGGAGCAGAGGAATGTCATTGAGAGGAAGGAGCCTGTCCTTCACCCAGTCGGTCTTGTGTCGAGGCCCGTGAGGCAGCGAACACCTGCGGACGTGTCCTTCACTAGATACTGAATCCCTTCTATCTTCAGTGCTCCTCTGTAGCCGACCCCGACCTCTGACCCCCCTGTGTAAGGGAAGAGAACATTTCTCCTTCACAGATCAATAGAATATCACAAAAAAAATAAATGAGTGGGGGGTGTTTCTTCATTGAAATGAAGCTTTTCTCTGGGGAAATTCCTTTTGGATTGCCTCTTGTGGGTCAGGACTCTAAATAGGTTGTGGGCCTATTACTGATGGATCCCCTCATGGTAATATGTTTTAATGAGCATGGGTCCCAGGGCAAGAGATGAAATTTTAGATTCAGGAGGAGAGTGCTTAACGGAGCACAAGGTAATCTATTACTCTACTTTGATCTACTACTGAAACTCTGTCTCTGATCAACAACACAACCATCTGAACATATATATAAATATATATATATATTCTCTTTAGGACAGAAAAATCATCCTTCTGTTGACCGCAATTCTTTCTTCCTTCCCTCCCTGGCACCACTTGGATGTTTGTCCTGTAATTTATCTTTTCCCCCATCTATTCTCTACGTGGGCGGTCGATAGAGGCCAACCAGTATGGCAGCAGATGAAGGGGCTGCCCAGCATGGAGCCATAACAGTGTCATCAAGGATGAGTTCACCCACATGAAGCTCTGACAAGTTCCTCTGGTGACAGAGTGGTCACAGCGCACAGCCAGGCCACACACAGACCAACGCACACCGCAGGCAGACTCACAAACCTGACACACACATGCACACACCTCTCAGATATGCCTGCACAGATACAGTAGCTGGCTGCGGCTGTAGGGCCCAGCAGGACTGGAATGTGACCTATTGTTACAGCGGCCATTTAGCAACAATAGCGGATCACAGACAGTTAGCACCACAATGCCTCCATGCTGATCTGTGCAGAAGCTGCAGCGCTACTGGCTGCCATGGCGCCCTGCTGAGCTCATTTAGCTACTTGGGAATCAGGTCGCTTGTGCAGCTCATCAATTAATGATGCTTTTGCAACAATTACTTTAATGGCAATCATGTAATGATGGCACTGCTGAAACACCAGGGGAGTGGAATATTTGGCTCTGTGATGGGAGAATTGTAACTTGAACTGAATACAGAATATGAAACAGAGTCGAGCTGAATAAATATTATGCATTGTTTGTCACTGAGAATTAATAGTTTCTGAGAGTCAGGGTGAGACCACAGATCCCTTTAAATCATGTGTAGACACAAAATGCATATACATATATTCAACACACATAGTAATCTGAGTGCCTGTTCTGCTTTATTTCCTACAAACCTCTGAACTGTGGAGTGGCCACTTGGTGTATGATCCAATAAAGATTCTGCTGGCTCAATGAGTGATATGAAATAATTTGTGTTTTTTCAGGTATTTTAACTTCATAAACTCTGGTTAGCATATCAAACCCTGAAATATCTTATTTGTTAAACCAATGGGGGACAGTGGATTAATTAAAATGATCAGTGGAATGTAAATAAATAACAGTTTTGACATTATGTTAAATTAATTGCTAAATGAACTGGCCTGGCCCGTCCTGGTCCAAAGCTCTTCTCATTATCTCATTATCAATCGCTTTTTCCGTGAGGGTCGCGGGGATGTAACCGCTTTATCCCCCTTTTTCAAGGGGTCGCGGGGGTTACTGGAGCCAATCCCAGTTGTCTCTCTGGGTGAAGGCAGGGTACACCCTGGACGAGTCGCCAGCTCATTGCAGGACCCTTACTGATGGCAGAGGCCGCCACACAAGGTGCCATCTGCACATCAGGAGCCATTTTGGGGTTCAGTATCTTGCTCAAGGATACTTCGACATGCAGCTCAGCTCCGTCCTAGGGGAGCCAGGATTTGAACCAGCGACCTTCCGATCACTAGTCGACCTGCTCTACCTGCTCCTGGTAGAGCTCAAACACTCCTCTAGTTCCAGAGTTCCCAGTCTG
Source organism: Spondyliosoma cantharus (assembly GCA_900302685.1). NCBI lineage: Eukaryota > Metazoa > Chordata > Actinopteri > Spariformes > Sparidae > Spondyliosoma > Spondyliosoma cantharus. The sequence continues at coordinate 44,786 of OMLP01046250.1, forward strand.
AACTGCTGGCTACACTATTAACTAAGCTAAGAGCAGCCACAGTTAGCAGCAGTTAGCGGTAACTCTGGCAG
>OMLP01046250.1:44876-57580 GCA_900302685.1 Spondyliosoma cantharus
CTTGCTCAAGGATACTTCGACATGCAGCTCAGCTCCGTCCTAGGGGAGCCAGGATTTGAACCAGCGACCTTCCGATCACTAGTCGACCTGCTCTACCCGCTCCTGGTAGAGGTCAAAGCTCCTGAGCTATGTAAAAACTAACACTCCTCTAGTTCCAGAGTTCCCAGTCTGAAATGCTGGCTACACTATTAACTAAGCTAAGAGGAGCCACAGTTAGCAGCAGTTAGCGGTAACTCTGGCAGAATGCTGCCCCCTAATTGTTTTAAGGAGGAATTTGACAGGTGGCCAATTCTTACATATTGCACTGTTACACATGAAACTGCAAACTTGTTAGCTTAGTTGATTATTTAGAAATCGAAAGCAACATAATCATTAGTTTGGGCTGTGTTTTTGGCCACCTGGTGAATGTTAGTCCAATATTAACCCACTTTTAGCTCTGTTTTTGGTCTCTACCTACTAAAAACTTATAGTGGCTTGTTGTGTTTATCTCTGTGTTAGAATTCTGACAGTTGGTTCCGGCCTCTAACAAGGTCTGTCAGCCAATAGAATAAAACCATCAGTATTGATTGGCATCTGTGTTACGTCATCAATCAACAATCTCGGTAGTTGCCAGCTTATGGGAAAAAAGGAGGAATGGCTAAGTTTTACAGTAGGCGACCCAGCAACTTGTACTTGAGTTAGCAACGTTAATGCTAGCTCGCATTAGCAACATTAACATTTGCTCTCTAGCGTTGCCAACAGAACTTAATCTTTTACCTGCTAATGGTGGCAACGCTAACCTTTTTTAATTAGCTAACATTAGCAGTGGATGCTATTGCAAAAAATGGCGACCACTTGAGGGGCAGGTGATTCAACAACAGAGGTGTTGTAACATTAATGCAATGCACTGAGTGGCTGAATGTTGTCAATTACAGCTGTAAGTGTAGAATATTATGGAATTTCACCAAGTAGTTACATATTATTGTTTGTGACCCTCACACTCATGCACTGCATGTAAGTCCTACGCTATATAAAGTGTTTTCAAACATTTAAATGAAATACATCATTAAATCAAAGCGTCATTACATGCCCTGAGATAAGACATATAGAACACATCCGAAACACTGACATTCTTTCCATGTGCGTCACATTAGGGAACAAGTGGTGGTGACACAGGGGAACAATGCAGAGCAGCTGCCTCCTAGTCAACAGCAACACCCCCACTGGTTGGTCACTGGCCATCCAAGAAGGGCCCAGTATGAGGAAGTGACTCTGATGTTGCGGGAAGGGAACTGGAAATCAGCTGTCAATGGGGATTTCTTTCAACCTAGTTTCCATTTTCTCAGCAATGAGGTGTGTTGTACTGGTAAAAGGAAGTTGGTATTATTACCAGGTGTGACAAGGATGCTTGTGTTGTGGTCCAATCTGCTTTTGCTCAGATAAACACAGGTGTATCAACAATTGGTGTTACTCAACAGAATCAGGTCAAGGAGAGGAATTCAGTACAAGCTTCTTGTATATTTTATTTAGCATTTACTAATCTCAACTTTTAGACACTGTTAGAAACAGTGCAGACCAATAGGAGAAGCCTGGCGCTGTAAGAGCAAAAGCCTCATTGTCTAAAATGATCACATCATTTGCACTTTGCCTGGAGGTGCGCAGGTATAAATGATGGCTTGTTATATAATGAGGAAAGCGAGAATGTGCTGTGTGCTTTTATCCCTGCCAGTAAACGAGGGAAATTAAAACTAGAACACAATTACATATTGTCATTACAAACATGTAGAAAAGGCCTTTTGAACACAGATGCAGATTTTACAACCAGGAAACCACCTGCAGGATGAGAAGGGTCTTTTAGGGGAAATGGGACTGAGAATTTCCCACGATCATAAAGTAAACACACACATGAAGAAGGGGAAGGCAGGTAGAAAGAGAGGTGCAGACAGAGGGATAGACGAGACGGATGTTTTTTTCAGACGTAGAGAAAGCAGGAATAGAGAAGTAGACCTCGACGGGAGCTTTGAATTCCTGTATTTACACCCACAAATACACTCTACCTCACTTGAGCGTCCACTCAAAGATAGTAAAACAAAAAGGATGTGACTCATGTGCAGCCACGAGTACAAAAACAGCGACTGCCACGCACACACAAATGTGCGCGCGCACACACACACACGCACACACACACCTCTTTCTGTTTATGAGTCAGAGTGCAAGTGTGAAAGTAAAGCACCTGGTTAACAAAAGATCCGCAGCGTTCACCACGTGAAAAGAACGCAGAGCAACAAAGGCCGTGGGTTACATGAGAGCAAAACTTACCTGGGGTGTGTTTGTTGTGTGTGGGATGGGTGGGGTGTCAAAGGGCAGGGAGGGTGCGGCACACTTTTTTTTGGCAGTTTGGATAAGCAAGTTTCTTTTAGGCTAATGTTTTGTTTGCGTAAGTATTTAGATGGAAGCAGAGGTGTAGCTCACACTGTGAGAAAACAACTGCAGGATAGACTCATGCATGATCTGATGCTGAAAATTTAGAGATAGAAATAAGCCATTTGGATTTTTAATGGATTAAACCCTGGCAGTTTTGTTTCATTGTGAGCCTCTAGTGAACACCTCAGATGTCCATTTATGTGGAGAACTGAAACAAATATAAAAACAAACAAACAAACAAATGAATATTGCCCCAAAATAATGTTGAAATAAATGTAAACAATAATTAATTTATAGTGTGACATACATTTTTTTTCCACATTTATTTATGTATTTACATATCGATTTATTATCCAACATTTGCATACCTCCCCTTTTTATTTCCACAAATGTATTTCTTCGCTTTCTTTGTCAGTTTCTTTGTGCATTTATGCCTGAGTATGGAAATAAGGGGCTGCCATTCAAAATGTGTCATTGGGTTGTAACAATTGTAAACAATTTGCATTTGTTGGTCACCTTTGAATTGAAGGACAATACATATGCAAAGCTTGAGAAATGATAAAGAATCCGTAACTCTAACTAACACAATTCACATTCACATTTTACGTGGCCTGCCACTTCGTGGCTGAGTTGCTGTCGTTCCACTTCGTTATAATACCACTGACAGTTGACTGTGGAATATTTAGGAACGAGGAAATTTCATGACTGGACTTGTTGTACAGGTGGCATCCTATCACAGTACCACGCTGGAATTCACTGAGCTCCTGAGAGCGACCCATCCTTTCACAATTGTTTGTAGAAACAGTCTGCATGCCTAGGTGCTTGCTTTTATACACCTGTGGCCATGCACGTGATTGGAACACCTGATTTCAATTATTTGGATGGGTGAGTGAATACCTTTGGCAATATAGTGTACATACAAGCCCTTAAGTCAATACAAATGCGCACCATTCCAAACAACTGCAAGCATTTTCTTTGAGCAGTTGAGACACTTGCTTCTTGAAAACACCAGATGATACTAAAGAAGAAAGCCTGGTTAAAGCTTGAAAGTTATTCCATATAATGGAGGTTAGGGTAAATACAGCAATACTGAAGGCAGCCTTCCCATATTCTGTCCTATACCTTGATATCTTTAGAATGATGTAGTTTTATTTTAAACCCTAAATTTGGCTTTGTTATTACTCTTTGTTATTTTAATTTTTTTTGCCAATATCAGCAGCAGATTCACCCAAAAAGATATCATGGAAAACTCCAAGAAACTGTCCAGAAATCATACTGAAATATAAATTAAAAATAATATCAGCAAATATATAATAAACATTAGATGTATTGCACTGATTGTAATCTGAAAACAAAACAGCAGAGCATTTTTCAGTTTTGTCATAAAAAGTTATCAAAGCATCTTTCTGTCCTAGTCTCACATCTGTTTGCTTAAACATAAAGCGGGAAAACTATAACAACCATTATCATTAATAAATGATAAACTTATGGTTAATTTAATTTTTCGTCAATGTTTATTTTGTTGTGATAAACAAGAAAATGCTTTGTTTACCATTTATCAACCAACTGTTTATTGTAAAGTTCCAAATAACCATATTATACTTTGTAAATGGTTAATTAATACAGTGTAGGTCATTGATAAACATTACTTTGATGGACATTATAAAGATGCAACTGCTTGTTTTATAAACCATAACACCCGCTTTAAAGGTGCATGTAAAAGTTGTAGTTTAAAACATTTAAAAAGATTAAAATTATCAACAGAATGTGAAGAAATAAGAGTTGTGATGTTTTGACGTCTATTCATCGTGATGCAATGTATCTCCTGAAGTTAGCATGCTAACCAGCTAGCCTCGGCTCGTTCCGATTCAAAGCACCTGTTGTAGCAGTTTTCACACCAACATTCCCCACAGGTCCAAACTCCCAGTCCGTACTACTGGTAGCTCCATGGCTAGCTGAGCTAACTAGCTAATGGCAGCAACCATTGGCAGCAGTTGGCCTATTACTCTGGTGGTATGCTGCCCCCAATTTTGAGTATGAATTCGACAAGTGGAGAAGAATTTCATTGTTTGTTGACGGTGAAATAATTATTAAATGAATGAAGTTTAATGATCTCTAAATTTACCATTAAATGATGATGGTTACCCATGAAGCTGTCAGTAGAAATGTATCTTCACTGAGCACGAGGAACAGGGTGAGACTGCTAACTTGGCTCTGTTTGAAGATAACTAAATTGCTCTGCCAACACATCTAAAGCTTGCTCACTGACACCTTATAACTTGTTTGTTTTGTTTGTACAAACATCCCCACAAAAAAAAAGTGTTTCACTAGATGTGGTTTCACAAGCGTGGCGGACTATTTTTTGACTGCGTGCAGTAATTTCCTGGAGAAGAAGGTGATGATAAGACTCAGGAAATGACAAGTTGTTGATTTTTTTACAGTCTAACATAATTTAGCTGTAAGTGCAACAATATTTCCGACAAGACATTCAAAGTCAAAACCCTTGGCAACGCAAACAGAGAGAAAGGAGAGCTTGTGCATGATGAGTAAGGCATGGTGGGGGTTACATGCATTGGGGCCACCCGTGCCAAACATGTGTGCAGCCATGATAATGTGAGGGTGCTCGGCTGGAGCTGCTAACTGACTTTCTGGATACCTGAGAGGAGGGACTGTGACACCTCTGGTGATATTATCCCTGGTCCATATCACACATTTAATGAATGCATTACATTGGATGCACATCAAGCTATTCCATCTCCTATGCCACAGAGCATATCCACCAGCCTGCAGGTTATTTTCACTGCATTCTAGCAGGAGATTCTGGGGTAATCCCTCCTCATTAACTGTCAGCCAGTTGATAGAAGCCTATTTATATTGTCTGAACCAATAACCCAAGTGAAAGGTTATCTGTGTAATATCAAGAAGTAATTGGCAGCGCCTCTCTGGGTGTGACTCCAGAAGGAATTACAAGTACAGGGAGTTGCAGAGTGTGGGTGCCACAGATCTGGCATGCCGACATGACCACAGCCTCCAACTAAATAGACTTATTAATGAATGATAATCAAGTCACAAAGGAATGTCATGTAAAAATGGCTAATTCCTGCCATATGGGTCTAACATACTGCCCTGCCCTAAGGTTAACCCCTGAGTATATTGGAAATGTCTGGATGCTTCTGTTTGCATAGATACCATAGGCAACAACATATGAGGGTCTTGAAGGGTTCTCCCATTTCATAGGGGGAGATTTCAACCACCACCCCTGTTCTGAGGGGGCATTCAAAACCAAGGGGTATGGGTCCAAATTGGAGAAAATTGGATTGAGCCCAAAACCATGGCTTACTTTTTTCTTCTTTTTCATTGCACTCATTTAAATCTTGTGGCTGTAAAAGTGTGAGTGTGACCAATAATGGAGGCCGAGAGCAGGTTAAACAAACCATAAGGAAGCTTCAGTGAACCTGCTGGCAAACTCTTCCTCTTCATCGCTGTGACTCATCTGTATGTGCTCAGCAAACAGTGTAAGAATTGTTCCACAGAAACAAAGCAACAGTGACACTCATTCACTCCAGGTCCTCCAGGGGTTTGTTCACATCCACCCTCCCCTCGCCGTGCACTCTCTCTCTGGCTTTCAGCTGTCATGTTGCTGCTGCCTCCTACTTGTTCCGTGGAAGGCCCGGCCCATTCTTATCTCACCCTCCCTCTTCCAGAGAAACCAACACACCCCAGCCCTCCACTCAGACATGTGCATTCTGTGTGTGCGTCTGTGTGTGTTTGAGTGCCTGCTTGTGTGTGTACACAGGGTGGGAGGGGCGGTATGGTCTACTGATATTGCACATCCTCGCCTGTTTGTTTATAATATGGCATAGTCGGTTCTGGTGGCCTGTAAGTCAGCAGACGTTTCCAGGAAGAGCATGACAGCCCCTGCAACATGTCCATGCTCACATCACTAGCATGCATGCTAGATTGAAAGTGACGAGTCCCTCTCTGATCCCTGGTGCCAATCCTTTGATTAAACAGGAGGAAGAGAGACGGAACCGGAGCCATGCCGATCCAGTTCGGTTTAACTCCACGTCAGGTTGCTTGGTTTTGTGGTTATTAACATGCATAGCCACCAGAATGCGGGAAATGAACTGTCTAATGCTCAAATTTTCATAGCATGGGACCTATGACCCCACTTATAATACTGAGCCCAGCTGTGTAGCCACCTGAGGCCCCTGATTCATAAAAATCTAGGTCTGCCCCTGCCGACATTGCCTTGCCACTGCCCTGGCTAATGTAATTAATATATACTAATTATCTCCTGGTGCAGTAACCTGACACACCAGATGTTTTGTAAAACAGAATCATCAATCAAACAGATCGGCTGTAGGAGAGAGCTACTTCCAGTGGTTCAGTAGATCAAACTCTTTTCGAGGTCAGTCGAGAGAGCAGCGAAAACATCTTCCCCACTGGGGAAAGCCCTCAGTGTCGTCCCTCGATCCACCTTTCAATGAAATATTCTCTCCAGTTCTGATATAACTGATTCTACAGCAGCTACACTAACCTCTTGACGGAACAGTCGTTCAGTGTGTTCAGCCCTGAGAACATAGCTTGAAGCCTGGCAAGCCGAAATAGTGAGATCACATGATCAAGTGAGTCCAGCTGCCCTGCATGGTAACAAGAACGGGAGATATTTCACCAGAAAAAAACTCATCAGTTCAAACGTCCAGCCTACAGCAATTTGGATTTCCAAGGAAAGCGTCATCTCTCTGTGCTCCTACATCAACACTGTGCAGTGCTAAAAAAAAAAAACATATGGGACTGCCTTAACCTTGCATGGGGAGTACACTGAGGAGATTCAGTCAGCCTTTCACATCCAACAACTCCCAACTCTTCAGTCCTGGCAGGATGCTAAACAATGATGTCAGTGCATTCCTCAGGCTTCAGAGACATTCACCAGGCAGCACCAGGGAGCTTAAAAAACCATGAACTGCAACATCGAACCCAGACAGGGACCTTTGTTGCATTCCCCATCTCTCCCTCCCCTTGTTTTTCTCTCATTCCCCTACTGTCCAAATGGTGAAGACAGGCATAAAGAAATCTGCACCGACTCCAACTAACAGGCCTTTTTCAATATCCCCTTTAAAGTTTTTCAACACCGTACAGCACTTGCTGCCCTGCATATGGGGTGGTGGCACTACATTTAACTTATGTGTCCTTTTAGTTCTGGTCCGCATAAACATTATGTGTTATTTGAAGAGGTTAAGAGGAAAATGTGATCTTGGAGGAATAGAGTTCGCAGGCATTGACCATGCAATTTGTTTCTATCTAACGCTCTATTGTTAAATCCAAAAAATCCCCCAAGAATAATTCAAGGATCCCCTAAACCAAAAAACAGAAATGACAAACAACGTTTGATAAGACATAGCTCACAGAAGTTTTAAGATGAAGAATCAAATTAAATGTCTGTCCTATAAGTCACTTCATTCCAGTGGAGTGGCTGTCATCAATGGGTTTGCTTGTGGGACTGAAGTGAATGTTCGATATTTGTATCGATATTATGTCTGTGACATTTACCACCTGGACCAACCTGTCTGGGAATAAACTGTTCCACAAAGGGAAACAGTTCTCAGATATGAGAAGGAGTCATGACACAAATATATATATATATATTTTAAAAACTATGAACTGATTGTTCCTGTTTAGCAATCTGGCGAGCCAACTGTCAGTTAGCAAGCGTGTTAGCTTGGACAACGTTTTGACTCATTTCATGAAATTCTGAATTTGAGGGAAGCGTAAGCGGCAGGGACGTCTTGTGATGCTAACTTGCGCTACCGTATTTTTGGCTGGCTAGCGCGCTGGCATTTCTTCCAACATTGATAAAGTGAATTTCACCTTGGCACTTCACTTCACTGTGACCAAGCTTTCATTCCACTGTATTGATTTAGAGCTCAGTCTTCCTGGAAACAAGTTTAACAGTGTTGTTCCTTTTACTGAATTTTTTCAGTGGATTATCCCAAAACCACAATAGTGAGGCTAGACAGACAGATAGAGGCATGTTGCTACAGGTCACATTCTTTCCAGGAAGACGCAGCATCTCCAAGGCAGTGGGCCTGTTTCACGGCCATGTCTGGTTAATACTGCTGGTCTGCTCTGTGTCACCCTCACTTAGGGCCTCCTTGATTCCATACACAGCTGATTCAAACACACAAACACAGAGACAGACTGGCTAGTTTGCCTCGCCCCTTCCACCAACTCAGCGACCTCCTTTTTACTGTACTGCTGATATTTCCTCTCGCGTCCATACACTCGCTGACCCCTGGCAGCTGATTCCCCCCCGTCCCTTCCCAGAATTTGGTGAAGTAATGAAAACAGCTGCAGAGCTGATCTCAGTCCAGACTCAAGTCTGATCGAAATTCCTTTGAATCACAGCTGAGATATTATGGTTCTATGGAAACACCATTAATGAGCTTTATCGTTGAATGTGGGGTGAGTGATGCTGGAGAAGGAGGGTTGATTGTTGAGTCAAATAGAAGCGTTTTGGGATGGAGGTTTGGTCTGACCGTCAACAGGCACAACCCACTGTGTCATCAGCTATCTTTCCCCAGCAGGCCGTCCTCATCAGAAATATGACCAAATGGGTGGATTGTTTATGCATGGTTGGTAATTGTCCTGAGGTCCTCAGTGGTCAATTACACACGTTGACACAGCGATTCGAACTGCCAGTTTGATTTGATAGTCAGGTCATTAACATGAAAAGTGAATTTAATGTGACACCTACAAATGTGAACTTATTTTGTTTTAATTTAATTTTATACACTATTTTAATCCCAAATTGGGAAATTCTTTTTTCCACTTACATTACACACACACACACGCAGTGTAGAGGAGATGAGCGACACATGAGCACACATGCCACGGCGCCCAACGAGCAGTGTTAGGGGTCAGTGCCTTGCTCAAGGGCCCCTCGGCAATGCCCAGGATGTGAAACAGCATTCTCCAACTGCCAGTCCACATTGTTCTCTTTTTTGGTCCGAGTGGGACTTGGGACTTGGCACCTCCTCTAAGTTTCACCCCCCGCCTCCCCATCCCGTCAGTGCTCCGTCCAAAGCCACGCCCCCCACAAACTTGAACGCGCATCTGTCAGTGGGACTCAGCGGGGAGAACATGACCTGTGCAGGTGAGGAGGAGGGAGGGACAGAGGGGGGCGTAGGCAGAACGAGACACGAAGGCATCCGATTTTCTTTCCATTCGGGCCGGATAGCACGGATTGGTCAGCTGCCACAGAGGTCTGATTATTTTTCGTTCCTTTTTCTGAATACATAATGTATTGACTACTCTCAGGATAGAAGGACCATTTCACCCAGTATAACAAAATGTGTTTCTGAACAACATTACAGACCCTAGCTTTAATGCCGTTAATGGCTAATAATATTCTTGGCCAAGAACCATGCTCCATCAAGTTATGTGGATATTTGTTGGTGTTGGTGTTTGGTGTTTTTTGTGTAATCCTGCTACCAACCAACAAACAAATGGACTTTAAAAACATTATCTACTTGGCAGAGGTCATAATCAATAAAAAAAAAAAAACATCCACTCAACATGGCATCATATGCAAAGTACCTTCACTCATTAGAGGGGCAGAGTGCTAACCATAGCAAATCCAACTCTCCTATGATTTCACTGTCAGTGAACCTGTGGTCAGTGAAGCTATGCCAGCTCAGTAATTATGGTGTTGATAGCGAACTCATCTGTTACTTAGAATGTTAGACTGCTGTGGCACTGCAGGATATTTGAAACATTTGTCACCATGGTTCTGCTTGTTGCAGGTTTGACTGCCCTCTCTTCTCTATATTTGCGCAGTTCAGTTTTTATTTTATGGAAAAAAGGGTGTATGAGAGAGAGTTATGAAATGGTGTCATTCACCCTTTCAATCATGTCAGGAGCCCAATTCAGCCTGTATTTATTTCTGTAGCAGATGTGATATTAACATCATCTGCACTAGTGATTTAAATCCCATCTTGAACTTGAATGTGGCTAATTTCTGCTAATATGGAAACGTAGTAATACTAAAATATGTAACGTATCATTACAGGGACATATAAAATATCTGGCAGATTAACCTGTGAACTGTAAATGACAGCCTGTGCTCATCAGAATAACAACCACTTTGGCTGAAAATTGAAGTAGCTTATTACAACCCATATTTATGTGTTGTATTATTATATTTGTTATTATTTTTAACCAAATAGAAATAAAATACATTAAATTCATGTTTGCTTATCAGTTCCCACATTCATCAAATTGATTTTAATGAGGGCAATCTGTTTTGTCTGAAAAAACGCAGCCAGCGTAAAAAGTTGAAGCCAACTGACGTCACGTTGTAGTGGCCAATTACATAAGCTGCTGATCAGACTGGCAGCATTAATGACTGACATCAGAAAACTGATCAGCTGGGGTTCCCAACACACACACAGACCATGGAGCGACACTCTTATTGCCCTCGCCCAAGCCTGCAGCGAAGTGATGCTCCACTGGCTTTAATGTGAATGTATCCTTATACCCTTTAATACTGGCCAAAGAACCTATTAAGACCCACTAACATCTTGCTTTTGTGTGCAATGTGCAGGGGGATAGGGCTATTTGTTTAAGTACCAAAGCACACCTAAAGGCGGACTCACACTTGGCCCAGTTGCGTCGTACTGTGCTGAAGCACAATTATCCCTCCTCCCCAGTCCCCCGTTGGCCTGCACTCATGTTGCTCCGGCCGCAACCGAGCCTGAGGACAGTTACCTCTTCATACATCATCACCTCATAGCATGGCCACAGCATAATGGAAAACCACACAGAGAACATGACTTTAATGTGCATGATAAAACTTCATGTACAAGTTGCGCACTTGTGCTCGTGCATGAGCAACTGTACCGTGCCGAAGCAGACCTCTTCCAACCGTGCCAGGGCCAAGGAAGTGTACTGCGCTTTAGCACGGTACGGAACGCTCACACTAGTCAAACAGACTGGACTTTGGGGTCAATCGTGCTTGTCACGGTACAGATTGCCTAGTGAGTGCACCCTAAGATGTGCATGCAGGGGCATGTGTCTGCACATGCAGCGCAAACACGCTCAAAAATACGTTATGGCTCGTTTTGAAGGTGAAGTAACCACTGTTTCTGCTTTGGCAAGTTTACATACATTAATCGACTGACTACATTTGTTTTAAATATTCGGCTGACTTCATCATGTTGAGAATATAGAGCGACACTCAGCTAGTTTACATTCATACTTGTTAAGTCATAGCTTTTAGCATAGACTACAGGCATCTTTTAAGATGGAAGATTTTCTTTCTTTTTACTCAATTAACAGTTGACGTGAATCAGTCAGCACACCATGAATGTCAGTATGTAAACTTGGACCATTCCATTTTTTTTGGCTCTCTTCCATGAGAGACAAGCACATAAATTATGCAAACTGAACATTTTATTTCCCTCACAGAGACTACGTCTGGCACGCTCTGGCAGCAATTCACCTATGGTTCTAGCTTAGAATCAGAATCAGAATCAGCTTTATTGGCCAAGTATGTGAACACATACAAGGAATTTGACTCCGTTTTTTTCCTTCGCTCACAATGTACCGTAAACATGAACATAAACTTAAACATAACATGACAAACATTCAACTAGGAAAAACACAAAAACAAACACGACGTACTGCGGAGCGAAGCACCGAGGCAGCCGTCCATGGTGCCATCTTGATGTTTAGCTCAATACTTTTCCATCTGTCTCTGTTAGGCAGTCCTTACACAACGTTAGGTTGGCCCTGAGTTTGAAAGAGTGAGCAAAGTTAAAGATACAAAAAATAAACTGTTATTTGTGGCTTCCATGTGGCCTAAGCCTAGTCAGCTATTGGACAGAGAGTTGCAACTCAATGGAAATGAAAAAGAAGCAAGGTGTCTCACTCTTTGAAACAAGTTCAATGTCTCCTGGATATACAGTAGTGTGATGATGATTATGAGCTTTCTATTGTTCTGTTTTCCTGGTGCTTTCATATTGACCAACTCAACACAAGAAAAAGGCAAATGGAAAGAATCAATTGCCTACTTTTGGCTGGTTTACCTGCATTTAAAAAAAACCCTGTGTAACCATATGGGGCATCGATTGTAAAGTTGCACATGTTAACATAAACAGCAACTTTTCGCCACATTTGGCAACAAAGCACATTTAAAAAACGTGATTTTTTTTATGTTACTTTTGACCAGATTTACAGCAATATTTTTGAACTTTATGATATTTACTTCTCTGGTAAAAATATAATTTCAATGTTAAATT
>OMLP01046250.1:57600-68712 GCA_900302685.1 Spondyliosoma cantharus
TCTAAATTTCGCGGGTGAACCTAAATATTTAGCTAATATGCAAATTCACGCTGTATCGGAAGTACCAAAATAAAAGCTCACTGTGTTACACCGCGGTGAGGGATGTCCTGTCTTGGGGTTTTGTCTGCTGCAACTTTTCGCCACATTTGGCAACAAAGCACATTTAAAAAACGTGATTTTTTTTATGTTACTTTTGACCAGATTTACAGCAATATTTTTGAACTTTATGATATTTACTTCTCTGGTAAAAATATAATTTCAATGTTAAATTTAAATAAAAAAAATCAAAATATTAAATGTTAAATCTAAATCTGAATGTTAAATATAAATCCTAGATGTTAAATCTAAATTTCGCGGGTGAACCTAAATATTTAGCTAATATGCAAATTCACGCTGTATCGGAAGTACCAAAATAAAAGCTCACTGTGTTACACCGCGGTGAGGGATGTCCTGTCTTGGGGTTTTGTCTGCTGAACTTCCTGTTTTATGTTGAAAATTAACTCTCCTCTCGTTTCAGGTCACTTGCCCTTCCTCCTGTGTCACCAGTCTGACGTCTCCCCTGATTCCCTGATTGTTTCCACCTGTGTCACCCCTCCTCATGTGTATTTAGTCCTCGTCTTCCCCTGTCTTTGTTGCCAGAGTATTTTGTCGTATCGAGTACCTCCAGCCTTTTCCACAGCCCTTGCTACGAACCTTTGAACCCATCACCAAGTTTGTATTTTCATGTTTTTTGTATTCCTCCGAAGAAGAGTGACCTTATTTTGATAAACGTTTTTTTGGTTAGTGTTTAGTAGATAGTCTTGTTTCTTGTTTCCTCCTTTCGGAGCGCTTTTGTTCTTTTAATAGTTTTTTTAGTAAAGTGTAGAATAGATAAGCCTTTTTTCAGCCTTTGATTTTCCCTCCTTGAGAGTGGTCTTTTGTTTGATTGGATTTTTCATAGTGTATTTATTACCTTTAGATCAGTGTAGACCTATAGAGTTTTCCTCCTTCAAGTGATTTTTGTTCATTGTTTTCTGTAAATGTTTGTCCTCGTCGGCTTGACGAGACTAGAGTTTCATAGTCGGTTGTTTTGTCACATTTTCTGAAGAGCTTGCAAACAACTATCAAAATAAAAGCCTGTCAAACCGTTCATTGCTCTGCATCTGAGTCCTCTTTCTAGCCCAGGCCTGACACATGACGTGAACGAGTGCTATCTTCAGTCTTCTTCGGGTCGTCAGAGTGATTGCGCTGCACTGTGAGTCACAGGCCATTTTGGCAGCAATACAGAGTTTCAGCAATGCATCTGCAATGACAACTACAGCATCTACAACAGACTTACCTAGTGCTGTGGTGGTGCTAAGTCACTGGACATGCTGGCAGGCAACATGAGCACATGGTGAGAAGATGTGACTAACAGTGCAGCGCAATCGCTCCATGACTACCTGAAGACCACAGATGCCGCAATATTTTGATACATCCTGTGACTGACAGTGTGAATTTGCATATTAGCTCAATTTTTAGTTTCACCTGTGAAATTTAGATTTAATATTTAGGATTTTTAGATTTAACATTGACATTCTTACAAGAGAAGTAAATATCACAAAGTTCACAAATATTGTTGTCAATCTGGTCACAAGTAACATTAAAACATTTGCATATGATTTTTAAACATTTGTTGTTAAATGTGGCAAAAAGGTGTTTATTTCAGCATGTGCAACTTTACATTCGACGCCCCATATATACATGCTTATTTGTGTAAAAGAGGTATTACTTTACAACTTGTCTGTGGATTTCAGCTACTGTTAGGGTCACTATGTAAAATACTAAACGTGTCATAATCTGGGTAACAGACATTACAATAATGAAGTGTCTGCTCTGTGCAACAGCACAGAGTTGCAGCACAGTGTAGACTTTAAAAGTGTCTTTAAAATGTAGTAATTACAGCCTGACATGAGGTTACTTGACACTTGGATATGGTTGTATGGTCTAAAATACACTGGCAAGGCAATTATACAGAGCCCCAGCGTCATCAAACAGTCGGCTGCAGGCACATGCAGGGCCCGCTCTAGCCATTGTGGTGCCCTAGGCAACATTAGGATTTGGAAAAAATGTCCTGAGTGTATCTGAACAGTGTATCTACAGAGTAGATTAGCCTGACTAATCTACTCTATTACTGTACAAGCAAAAACATGTAGCTGCAGCAGACAGAGAAGGACTAACAACTGCTGTAGCCTGCACACTACTGCTTACACCAGTGATTCAGCATAGCTTATTACCTACTTGTTATGCATTAATAAAATAAAAGAGGTTGCACTGCAATTAAAAACATGCCCAGCAATATGGGTAATTTTTTGTCCATATTGGTCTTTGAAACACTCTAGGTAGGAGGAGGAACACTGAACAGCAGCGGCAGCCAATGAGTTAATAGGCTTGACATTCAGATGATTCATAAACATCCTCAGCAGCTAACATAGCTTCATTATCTAGCATTATAAGATAGTCATGCTCTATTTTCATTTAAGATGGCAATTACAAAGGAAATGTCTTTACACTACACAGTATTGTTTTTAATTATATAAAACATTACATATCTGTAGTGGGATTTCTTTTCCTCCTCCTTTCTCCTTTTTCTAAATTGTGCACCTGAAGGCTCGGACCTTGAAATGTAATAATAGAAAGCTATAAGCTGCCTCTTGACATCTTTCAGTAAGGCCTGCTGCTCTCTCTCTCATCTCCATCCCCCCACCCCCACTTTCAGCACAGTCAGAGCTCATGTGACACAGCACCCCAAATGCAGCCATGTGAAATGATGAGGAGCAACAGGGAGGCAGTGTTTTTTAGTTTTCCTTTATTTGTTCATTTGTTACTTTCAGGTCAGAACATGAGGGAAGAGCGCCTATGGGCACCATAGGTGACCGCCTATATGGCCTAAGCCAAGATTCAGCCCTAGGCACATGTAAAAGTGAGCATTCTGTTCAATACATAACCATGAAGGCGTTATCTGGTTTGTCTAAGTTAAACATATCTCAGTATCTTAAGACAAGGCAAGTTACATTGGCTTGAATCAAGTCAAAGAATTTTCCTTTGAAAGTACTAGATAATCCATTTATGGGACAACTTGAGACAAAGGTGACTGGATTTTTCATAAAGTGTACAATTATTACTAATTATTATTTTTGGAATGTGTGGACATCAGCTACAGTTGTTGGGGTCAGGGTTGGGGATGTTTCATAGGCCGTGCCTTTAAAGATTATCAAAGACGTTCAATAATAACATATTTCTGTGTTAGCTTTATGCTGTGCACTGGGTTGACTGTTTTATTATCTCCTCAACAGCATGCATGTGTGCACATTGGTCAATGTGTTTGTGTTTGTGTGTGTGTAAGTGTGACCCAGCTGCTGATGATCTGCCCTCCCCCATTCTCCAAGGACGTTTGGCCAACAGAGAGTCAACCCTTTACACTCAGTGTTTCTCTTCCTCTTGCACGTTGTACACGTTGTCCACATTGTCACATGTCCTCTCCTCTTTTATGCTGCTTTCTTTATATCTTCCATTGTTTCGTCCATACACATCTCTTTGTGTCTCAATTTCCAACATTTCTGTCATCCTCAATCTGTTTGGTCCTGTGTCTCACTGTCTTACATTCTCCATGTCCCTTTCTCTTTTTTTCATGCTTCTCAATTACAAGCTGACATTTTTAAAGTAGCGTGCTTTGTTATTGTCTACCCTTATTTCAAAGCGTAGCCTGCCACCCTGTGGCCATTGGAAGAATATCATTTTAGAGCAGTTTATTATTTTAAGGTAATGTATTATAAAATGAATTATAATATCTCCTGCTTCTGACAGTATGGGAGTTATTAGAGCTTATTAAAAATAAATAAATAAAAAGCATCAATGTCTGCAGCCACAACCCAACGAACATTCATCTTTCACAAGGAAAAACAACTATACAAATGTTCTGTTAGGAAGAGCTCGAGCTGGAAGTCAGACAATACTTAGTGAGCAACCAAAACACTGGTGGAAAGTAAATTCATTTCAGTACAATCCTGAAGTAAACATTTGAGGAACTTCTACTTTATATGAGCACATCTACCATATGTGATTCTCTACTTTAACATTGTATGGTACTGATTTGTCCAAAACTAGCTGCTTTTGTGACCCCCCCAACAAAAAAATAAATAAAAAAACTGTTGTGGACAACACCCCCCACCCTCTGCATCACACACTCACCAATCAAAAGGAAATGTTCAGTGGCAGACTGCTGTCTCAGTCCTGCTCAGAGGACAGACTGAAGAAATCCTTTGTCCTCCAGACCATACAGCTCAAAGAATGGCCAATTGCATTCTGTCATTGGACTGTCAGTTGCATGCAGAATAATTGTGTTAATTTTGTTCCTGTTAATATTTATATGCAGCAAACACAAAATTACTTTTGATTTTATTTTTGTCATCAACAGTATTAGTTTGTTCTTGCACTGTTTTTTTTTGTTACTTTAATCATTTTAATATGCAATTCATGAACTGTTAAACCCCAGTTAAGCTAGTGGTTGTAGTGACTGCAGTTATCCTAACATTCATAGATTTAGAAAATGTGTAGCCTACACACAGAATACTATCTGTTCTAGCAAGTTGTGATATTGTTAGTGAATTGAATCACACTGACCTGATATCGTTGTGCTTTAATGCTCAGGCCTGATTGCGAATGCTGCATGTGTCTGAAGAAAAAAAAATATATTACAAAATTGTTCAGTATTCTCAATTTGTGTATTTTTTCTTTCAAATTTCTTTTTCGGACCTTAAGCAGCGACGTTTTTTCAGCAAACTTTTCAGATTGGATATCGACTGGTCAGAAGAAGACAGCTGGCCCCATCGTCAAAACCAAGCCCCCAGGAAGAGCGCCAGGCCTTGAAGCCAGTTTTTGTCGTGGCCAAGCCGTGTAATTTCATCGTCATGTGATGTACTGGGGACTTTTTCCCAAAAGCTAACATTGTGAAAGACGTGTCTGTCAAACAGTAATAAAAGCTTCACAACCCCTGTAAAATAACTCGTTTTAATGTCAGAATTTAGGCAATTCAGTCCAGTAAAATTTGGAGAGTCTAGAAGAGCTGCCCAATTACTCTTTATATCCATCCAAGTTAGCTCGGTGCTAAACCAGAAGTTAGCTGACTCGGTCAGCCGAAGTCTTGAGTGTGCATGCTCTGTGGCACCCCAGCTGGACAGACACCGCCACAATTAAAGTCTGATTCTGTGGGAAATACTGGCTAATGTAACATTATCCCCCCTCTTCATGCTCTCAGCTGTCTCAGTCCCCCACTGAGCTGCTTCACCCCTTAACAAGTTCATGACATAGGACTTAACAGATGAGTAACTAGTGGGTTGTAAGTCAAACACATGTGAACATTGGTGGAGAACCTTCTGAGTACCTTCATCAACACTGGAGGAGTAACGACTACAGGTGCCTAAGTCACTGGAGTAAAGCTCCAGAGGGGGAACAAAGGGCTCTCTAGTGGGAAAGGAGGAGGCAGGAGCTGGGCAGGGAGCTGGTGGGTTACTCACAGTGGCAGATGGAGGTGAGGGTGGTGGACCAAATTGAGTAACCGGGTGGTTGAGTTGAGAGTTGTTGGTGCAGAGGCCTTGATGATGCCTTGGGTGCTCAGCACAAAGTGTAGAGCCTCCGGGACGGCTGAGTCCATTTCTTGGCTAGATTTTTATATTGTGCTTGGTGGTATGGAATTGTGGGACCCGAGACTGGGATGTAGGTAGGAGAAGGTTTATTTAACACAATGTAAAATGTGCAGTGATGGCTGAGGTGAAGGCTGAAAGCTCTAGATACTAGATACTAGAGCAGCATTGAGGAGCCAAATACCACATCTGGTGGACAAAATAATCCGGCAGCGAGTAGAAAGGAGAACAGGGCTTTTAACCAGGAGTTGATCGTCTCAATAGACTGCAGGCCTGGGATCAGCTCTGACCAGTCAGGAAACCATGCCCAGCACTCCACAGCACTTCTGAAAACATTTTTTTACTGTCAATGTGAGTTGTGTAAAGACAGAAGCTTATTGTGCAGCAGTTGTTCTTGTCTGTGATGTGTATGATGTGCAGCAATTATTAAAGCAAAGAAAAGTGTTTAACAGTTCTGTTTGCGTCTCTCCGTCTCTCCACCTCCCTCCACTCTTCAGAAGCTTCAGAATAGCTCCAGCTGAAATGTGATCCCTGCAGCTCAGTTACAAGTCAGCAGTGCAGCTCGATACACCATCACCACAGTTTGGACTCCCTTTAAGGCTGCATGAGGTGAAACAGTTAGCTGAACCTTTTTGCTAAATTAGTCAAGACATACGTATTTTCATCTGCTGTTACAGAAAAATCTTAATCTTATTAAAGGTCAGTCTGTCCAGTGTCAACCATTCTGGTCAAGACTGAAATACCTCTAAAAGAATTAGATGGATGTCCATGAAATTTTGTACTTACATTCATGGTACCCAGGTAACATAATAACTTTGGTTCCCCTGACTTTTCATCTAACACCAACTTCCGGGGTCATGACCCCCTCCACCCTTTAGCCTGCTGTTTTTAAGCCAGAAAAGTTTATCATCTATGTATTGTGTTTTTGTTAATGATAGCTGTTTGAAAATACAAATGAAACAGGCAATAGAATTTCAGAAATTCAACTGGGACAAACATTTTTAACATGGGCTAACATCTGTAGGAAACAGCTCACAAGCAGAATGTATGTGTAATGTTTAATGAGCTTTGACATTTTGATAATTTCTTCTTTTGTTTGCACTAAATCCAGCAAATGTTATGCTTTTAATTTGAAGGCAACACTATCTGACATCCTGGAAGGACCCTTCTAGCTTGACACAGTTTATTTACTTCCCCTTCTCCAAGGTAACCAACCTGTATACACAGACACCGAATGTGCAGAGTTTTATAGTCCAATAGGACAGCTTCCAGTTAGTTCGCAACTGCTGAACATCAACCAAAGGTATGTTCAGACCTATATTTGTATGTATGCTTGCATGTCAGTCTACCTGTGTATTAATGATTTGTGTCATGTGTCACACTCCTAACCAGTTTATTAGTTGTCTTTTTTAAAGTTATTAATCTCTGGTAATTCCAGAAGCCATAGTGGTGTACGATGTTACTCTGACTGAATATTCATACAAAACATAAAAAAATGGGTCTGAATTTCAGGAAAATAGGGCAACAGTGTGACACTGAAATGCACTTGAGGTTGTCTCAAGCACCAAATGCATTTGATTATCCAGCTAACTGTAGCTGTGTAAGCTGCTTTCCAAATGGTATGAATATCTATGGCAGTAAATCTGAATGTAGAATAACAAGATATCTTTGACTGTGTCCAATAAGTGTATTTGCAAATCCAGCATTAAACCTATTGTTTCCATTTGCTCTGTAATTCCTGGTACCAGATGTTTAAGTAAGTAAAGAAGTACCCATACTATATTGGATTCACATGTTTGCCTGCAACAGGAGTTATCCATACTTCCAGACCTTGTTTAACATCACGTTTGAGTTTTATGTAGGCCTTCCATGGAAGGGTTTCTCCCAGTTATCTGCATGCTCTCCTCTGATTGGATGGAATCTTGCATAGGGATGCTGTTTGGGGCACCTATTTTGTCAAACTACAATGGATAGATTAGTAACCCTTTTAGGTGATCCACAAAGATGCAACAATGTATTCCATTTTAAGAGGAAAACAGGCTAGAGTTGTGAAAACCTCTAAAATCAAACATCTTAAGTTGACCCATCCTAGCAAGCTGAACTGATAGAAAATGACAATACAAGGTAAACAATGGGGATCCTCTATAGGTCTGTAAATTAAACTGATGCAGTGTTCCTCAAAAATGTTTCTTTTAAATTGTAGAACATTTTTAAACTTAAACATCCTAGTCCAGTGATACTGAAGGCGGCCGTGCTGCTTCCTGGTCCGTAGCTCCAAATGAATTTACAATAAATTCATAATCTGTTTTTACATTAAACATTGCAATATACAGTACAGTGTCCCTTTAAAGCTTGAACTCAATTTCAAAGCTGTCACTTTTAAGCAGTTTTCAGCAGTTAAAACAAAGATAAATGACTGATGAACACTAAGTGATATTGAAGGAATATTTTTGTGTATATTTCACAGGGCATTACAAAGTGGACAACTTGTGCCTAACTGATGATCTGGTCTTAACCTATATTCTGTGGGCAGAACTAACAGTCATAGAAAGTATAGTTTACTTTAAATTTACTTTAATTTGTATTATTATGATTCTTTTGAATAAAACAAAGTAATACATCAAAAACACAACTAAACTGTAGGAATGTAGGCAAATTTGTTCAAATTATATTGTCACAATAAATATTCTAATAAATGTGGTAAAGAAAGACTGCAACTAACTCAGTAGAGTTAACAATAATCCACTGCCACAATAGTCCCTAATAATCCACAATAGGCCCCTCCACCCCACATCATGAAAAAAAATCTTACCTTTATCCTGTGAGCATTTTCTTCATCTAGATTCTTTTTTTCTGAACCAGATGAATAGGTTCATTTTGATGCCATGCTGTGAATGACCGGTACCGGTAGCTCAGTGCAACTCGCCTCACCTCTCCTCGCTCAGTAGTACTGGTCATCATAGCAATGCAGCACGGTAGAGACCAGATCTGACCAATCAGGGGACGTACGTATCGCCTTAGCGCTTGGAACCTCAGTGGAGGTGCTATGAAAAAAGTGCCAGGTACACCTTTTCCGTCAGGTCACTCCTCATATATTGAGGCCGGACTTGCAAGTTGAGGAGGCTCCTGCACCCGCATAGTCTGCATATAGCAAGAAACGGCTCTGGCTTTCATGATAGCGTTTGGTACTGGTCTGTCCACTTGACAGACGTCCGAGAGCAGAAGCTGTTTTACTGTTAATAACACACATTAACTGAGCTGACCTACCTTCTAATAATAAACCTTGTAAACAGCATAAAGTAATGTTGTAAGTTGAGCTAAACCGAACTGTTTTCACCTCCTCTCACCTTGGAGTAAATGGTCACCTGATTCAGCACAAATGGCTGTCAGAACAGAGTCAGCGGTTCTTCTTTTAACACAGCGATTGGATTAGTTTACAGAAAAGTCATACTGGATAGATTATACAACAGCAAGAACAAGAGTCTTGACAGAAACAATGATAGATGACTGGACATTTAATAAGGTAGTTGTGTGTGTCAGGTTCATCCACTTTGATGGAGACTTGGACTGAAAGGACTCATCATCCTATTTTATCATCATAAAAAAAAATCTAATATAATTGCTTACCTGACTGGCCATAATATTTCAGATCCTAATACCAAAATAACATACGTTTTTCTTATTTTATATTATTAATTTAGCAGTGTTGTTACAATTTGTTTTGACCACCATTCAAAATAGAAGGATTGTTTTCACCCAAAAGACGTGATGCAAGGGCAAAGTACCTGGATGGCTTGATCTCATCTATAGTACATCCGGTCAAGTTTAAAAAAATAAAACACCCTGTGCCGACTCGGGGTCTACAGCACAACAAAGTCAGAAATATTAACAATAAACACACCTAAAACCAATGAAACAATATAACTGCATTACCTACTCAACCACAGTAGAAGCACAAAAATCAAAGAGAAATTATAAAACAAACACAACCTGAGCAAGTCAACAACATCAAGCATGACGCTTCTGAAACGCTCACAGTGGGATATGAAGTCATGTGGGGGACAGAACAAAACAGTACAGTCTGGTACAAAGATGTGTCCGGCTGAATCAAGGGGTTGTGTTACGGATACAACAGAGATCGAACCCAAATGCACGACTCAGAACAAAGAGGAACAGTTTAAAGTGATATTTATTGTGACACGAAGAACTTGGTGCAGGAGGGGTGAGGTGTTGGTGAATCCTGAAATCCCGTGAGGTGAGTTGGCGTGACGGTGGTAGGTGAACGGCGTCTCTTTGTTCAGCGTCCTCCTGTGTAATGGCGGAGCCGCATAACATGCGGTCAGCATCCAGCTGGTTGACTTGTTCCACAGGTGGAGGACTCACGGTGGAACCGGTGATGGCCAGGTGCCTAGACAGGCAGGCGGAGGTAGGGAGCACGAGACGCCGGTGACAGGAACAGTTGGCAGACGAGCAGGCAAAAAGGCAGAAGCAACTGAGGCAAACAGAACACACAGGAAAAGTTAGCTACACAAGCTAAATTCACTGGAGAGCTAGGTTAGACACAGGTGAGCCGGGATTGACAACTAGTACCGCTATGGATGATAGTATGATCTGGTGATGAGTGTCTGAAGGTCCAGAGGTTTTATGGAGAGAGTCTGATTATGGAAATGGCCTTCACCTGGTGCTGCCTGCAAGAGAGAGTTAACCACACCCACACACAGAGAAACAGACAGGGGAGGGAGAAACATGAGGATAAAGGCTCCAGTATACTCGCCGCTCTCGACCTGTCGTGTGACAACGTGACGTCAAAATGATGTAGATCGTGCTGGCGCGCCAGGATTTCAGGCCGGTCGCGCACCACTCTTTTTTTTTCAGCAGCGAGCGACAAACCGGAAACAGGAAGATGAACGAGTTCGAGGGCAGGTACAGGTATCTGTACGATCCTTCAATGAAGGAACACAGAGATACCAGAAGGTTGGAAAGGAGGAGGCCATATGCCGCAAAATGTGGAAGAACCTTCGCGATTTTTTATCTTATCTTATTGTTAAGTGTTATCTTATTGTTTATCTGTTTGCTAATAAACTGTGGTTTTACGTAAGTGCTGTCTGCTGTTGTTGTGGTCAAAGACCAGTGAAATTACGTGGCTGAAAAACTAGCGTGACATAATGCTCAAAGCGGCATTAAGTTATAAAAACAGATAAATTATTAAGCTAGATACTTAAAAACATACACTCTGAAATGTTGATGGCTGACCCAGGTAGAGGTGCAAATGTGTGCCAGTGGTGTAGAATAATAGACAGCCAGGTGCACATGAGGACACTATTCATATGATAACTGCTGCCATACACTCTGGAATGTTGATGGCTCATCCAGTGACTGTTGTCATTGACGCCAATGTTGCTGCAAGTTCTTCCATTGTTTACCTTTTTCTTCTTCTAGTGCGTAGAAATAG
>OMLP01046251.1:0-12114 GCA_900302685.1 Spondyliosoma cantharus
CACACACACACACACACACACACACACACACACACACACACACACACACACACACACACACACACACACACACACACACACACACACACACATTACTTATTACCTATTGTAAACCCTGTCTGCGGTTATTGCCCAGTGAACTCCCGGAACACTAAGCTAATAATGTAACAAAAACACACTTAAATTATTGCTATCTGGGTCAGTCCTTATTAGAGCAATGTGATTAAAATCAAGGATTGTCCAATTGTGTGCAATTTAATTAAAAAGGCAGGACTATCTCTCTGATTTAATCACACAATATGACAACCAGACATGCTTTAATAAAAATAAATGAAATCTTGTTAAAGTAATAGTGATTATGGGGGTAATACATGTCATGAGTGTTGTCCCTTAATGGAGCCCCTCTACAACCTCAGTCGTCCTCGGTGAGCGATGTTATTGAACCAAAACATTAAACTGTTCAGCAGTTAGGGAGGCAGATGGGCTTTAATGCATTGAGGTTTAATCAGTTTAGTAAATAGGCTAATGGATGAATAGCGGTATTCTCACTTTGTGTTTTGGTCCAGAGAAAAAAAAAGGAAGTGGAAGGATTTGGCTGTTAGACATTAGTGTAAAGTGGAGGATCTCACGAGCAAAAACACAATGTAAACAAAAGTCAGTTGAGGCAGGAAGTGAGAAATGGAGGGAAAAAGTGATAGAAAGAAAGAAAAGATTAGAGCGAGAGTGCAATCCAAATGAATGTTGTATGATGCACCGTGCTGTTGCACCATGAGAGGAATTTCTCACATTGTTCCACACCATTAAAAACCACAAGCATCCGTCAAGTCCACATACTCTCATCAAACCACATTGAATCTGACATTTTTTCTCATGTTTTCAGGCCATTCTCTTTGTGCGAAACGGCGGACATGAATCCTCATACTCGTCCTTTTGATCTGCCCCATTTTAACGGAATCCAAAGCACAAGAGCATGCTGGGATTAACAAGGAGACCTTCGGGTTGGGTTTGGCCATTTCAACTGCTGCTTTATTTTTGATTAAGGCCTTCAAAAACCCACAGACCACACAAACTTTGGGTCAAGCCTTTTGCAAACAAACACATAAACACACAACTGCTGATTGGGGTTGGGCAGGCAACAAATCTTGTGACCACAAGGAAAGGAGAAAAAAATCTCAGTAATACACTTCTGCATCCTCACCATATCTATTGTATTTCTTTTTCACTACCAAGCCTGTGGATCACAGAGACGAGGCAAAGGAAATCAGGATAAATCAAATAAACATGAGCTCACTTCATGTTACGTAAACAATCTGGCTGTGGCTAATTGGTGAGGAAACGACAAAACGATCTGTTAATCTGGCAGGCGTGTGCAGCCTAGGCTGTGCCGCAGCTGGTATGGCAGACACAATGAACACAAAAGGGCGCAACATCAGAAAACAACATCGATTTGAGTTCATATGAAGAAAGACAGAAGGGAAGAGCAGACAACAAACAGCTAAGGGGACTGTAAAAGGTATAGGACAGGCAGGGAAGAGCGTTCCAGTGGCCCGGAGATCTCATTACAGCTGGCACCTGTATGCTTTATGCCAGCTAATTACCCAAAGCATTTGTCTTCATCCTTGTGTAGTGACCAAATGAGTGGTTTGATAAAGCGTGCAGAAAGGCGGGGACGAGGATGCTTCAATTACATAAATCACACATTTGCCACAGTCAAACAATACAGTAGGTTTGCCTAAGGTCAACCATGATTAACACTGACTGCAGTGGGACAGAGGATATTGGCAAAAGCAGTGAATGTGTGGCCATGTGGTAATTGCAGTGTGAGATGAAAAAAGAGGGAGCCCTACAGCACGATGGCGTTTGGTGCTTTAATCAAGGCTATGTAAAGAGGAGCATTTTAAGAGCGCAGAGTTATTCCCACCAGAGGTAAGGACTGTATGGCTCGTCTGACCTTCACAGAGTAAGCTATTCAAGATGAAAAGACAGATATCTAAAACAAAGCACATGATCTGAATAAAAACAGGACGCAGGGAAGGAAGCAGCAAACATTACGATCCAAGAAGCAATGCATCTTTTCAAAGGCAGTGAAGTGAGCAGGCACCAAGGCCATGAGAACATTAGGAAACTGTATACAATCTTAATTTAGGTACAAACAAGTCTGGGAAACATAATGATTCAAATATGGAGAGAAAACCTGGCTCCAATGGTCAACTAAGGTAACGGATAAAAAAATAATCAAATAACAAGAAAAAGACACAAAACAACTACAAATAGAAATGCAATTAATACAAAGAGAGACAAAAAAAATTCAAAGAAGGCTAATGAGTACAAAGACGTGAAATGAAAGAGTAGCAAAATGCCATAAAGAGATACAAACCAACTACTAAGAGACTCTGAAATCCAACAAATGACTGTAATCAACTACAAAGACATGCCAAATGACAAAGAGACTCAAAAGGACCACAAAGTGATGCAAAACAACTACAAAGAGCTGCAAAAAATAACCACCAAAACACTAAAAACTTCTACAAAAAAACAAATATTCACACACAAGTTGACCACACACTTGTAGCAGAGCACTACAAGGAGACACAAAATCTGACTACAAAAAATGATTAACAACTACAAAATGAAGCAGAAACGAGAAAAGAGACACAATGTGACCACACAGAGATACATAACTACTGCAAAGAGACAAAAAAAACAACTACAATGAGTTGCAAAAGAGATTAACAAGAGATTCTGAATGCATCAAAAGGACATTTATCCACTACAAAGAGACGCAAAACAACAAAAGAGTGATGCAAAACACTAAAAAGAGACACAAAAAGACCACAAAGACAAACAAAACTACTACAAAGAGTTTCGAAACTGCTATAAATAGACATAAAATAACTACCAAAAGTATCAAAATTATTGCAAAAAGTCAAAAGAAACAACTCCCAAGAAGCATAAACAACCACAAAGAAATGCTTTATGGCTGCAAAAGGAAGCGAAACAGATACTAACGATCTACAAAGACATTCTGAATGCCTACAAAGGACATTTATCGACTACATAGAGATGCAAAACAACAAAAGGGCAATGGAAAACGATACGAAGAGACACAAAAGGACCACCAGAAACTTTTACAAAGAAAAAATTTATACATATAATCAAAACATCTCCCAAGGAGCATAAACAACCACAAAAAAAACAAAAAAAAACGCTTTACGGCTACAAAAAGATGTGAAACAGCCACAAAGAGACACAAAACCACAACCACAGACATACCATATACATAACACAAAAAGATGTTAAAAGATCAAAAAGAGGCACAAACATGTGATGTCACTTTGAAACTCTTTCAGTCTGGCTGTTTTGCTCCTTTGTAGGAGGGATGAGCGTTCATTTACATGTCGGGCCCATTGTCTCATAATCTGTCCATCACCTGGGGTACCGCAAAAATTTTAATAATTCAGGTAGTCAAATGTGACATCTACGAAAACCAGTTTTCCTTTTGCACTTTTGATTGTCTTTGGAAGTAAAAGAAATACAAAAACTCACACACATCCAAAACAGTCAAACAGCTTTAAACTCCACCTGATAAACCACTCACCTCCAACAGGAACTTCTCAGCCTCCGACGCCCTTCCAGCAGCAACACACTGGAAAGTGGCATTTTGCCCAGCGTTGACCTCCTCGTCTCCTAGCCTTGAGAAGTGCGGCGCCTTATCTGAAGAGACAGACAGAGAGAGGAACACAGTGAGATCAAAAGACTCCATTACAATTCAGACACTCACAATGTCAGTCTAGGCACATTTTTATCAGGGCTTCTGTTGTTTTGTCAAATGCAATCAACAGGAATATCAGGCATTTCTGCTGAAGACAACAACTCATTTGGCCCGATGTTTTTTCAGAATTAATTCAATGTCATTGGAACATTCATCAACGACATGAAGCAAGAACAGATTTTTCAGCTAACAGTTTGAAGCAGCACTTAAGTTGAGTATTGACTTCTGTGCTCTATTCACTGTTCTTTGTTTTTGCTATGATTGCGCTGATGTATGACTGTGGCAGCGGGGTGTGGGTAAGGCAGCGGCTGCTGGAGGAGAGGGAGGAGTGGCTCTGCCGGTGATCAGACAGCTGGACAGAATCAGGTAATCAGTCAGCTATTTAAGCACGCGAGTAACCTGGTTCTGATCTCTTGCAGTAGGCTGGGTCCAGCGAGAGGACCAGAGCGGCCACAGCCACCGAAGCAGCCGAAACAGCTGAAGCAGCGCGGCGCACAGAGCCCACAGAGCCCCAGCCGTCAGGGTGACGGCTGTGCATTTATGTTGGTCCATAGTTTTTGTTTCCCCATTTTTTCCTGCTGAGCTCCAATAAAACGCTGCAGCCACAAGAGCGCCGACTCCTTTCCCTCCTTCCCAGTGCTCCGAATCGAGCCGTGAGCAGGGTGTCTCACAATGACTTAATGTCCCGCTCGTGTCAAAAATGTGTTTTTCTTCCTTTTCAAAAAGTGTGAATGTTTGAGCTTCACTGAGCAGAATGATGTATGTGCAGTTTGACCCTCGAAGGCTGTTTTCACATTCATTGCTCACAGTATAAATTTCCTCCATGCTAATTGAAAGAGATTGTAAGAGGCGGGCCTGCGAGCATGATTTGTGACATCGTTAACAGTTTGGAAGCCAATCCTGGTCCAATATTCAGTAACAGTGTGATGTGGAAGCTTGAAGCCTCGAGTGCACATACACTGGGAATCAAATGAAGAACTAGTGTGTCCTTTAAGAGCTACCATAAGCCAAAAGTTGTCTGCATTTGTGAGATGGGAGAGAAAATGAAAATAAGTTTGTGGCTGCTCAGTGTGCTAACGTCACGTCTCCAAGTCCCGTTTATTAATTTCTTTCTCAAACCTGACCAGGTAGGCAAACTCAAGACAGAGTTACCTTGTTGCCAACTGTGTTTCTTTTCTGCAGCCACTTTTTTAAATTTTTGTAGCTTAGCCTCCTTAATAAGCTACCTTTGTTTCAAGCCTCTGAGGCTGAACCCAGTGAAGTTATGGAAATAACCCTGACACAGTCCTGATGCACTCATGGGAAATGTGGTGCCACCATGTTCGAGAAAAAAAGCCACCAGGGCCCTTTTGGATGCCCCTATGGTAGATAAAACATGATAAAGTGCCCTCTGGGTTGCCTTTTCAGCTGCTCTCTCTTTCCCATAAATGCATCGCAACTTTCTGCATGCTAGTGCTCCCCTCATCATACAGCTGGTGTCCTTTTAATTCTTTTTATTACTGAGTCGGCAACTGCAACACAGGGATGTATGTCGGTGGCGAAGGTTTTCTCTGCTGGGTGAGATAGCTGGGTCAGAGTGAAAGAGAAAGAGCAGTGACTACAGTGGTGACAACAATGTCAACCTCCATCGTAACATTATATTGCACCTCCTTCATCTTTGATCAATTCATTTATTTCTTACTTACAAAGATAAAACCAAGATAAAACAGGAAAAACAAATAAAAGGAAGTTTCCGTGGCATCTATCAAAATAAAACTCGGAGCCGGAATAAAAAGTCTGTATACGTTTTTAAACGTATGTGCTGAGCAGGTCACTCAGCACCCATTATCATATAACTTTCCAACATACATTTTTAAGGAAATCTATAGATGAGAAGAATGTGGGAGTGAATCTGTGGAAGAAAAAAGCCACAGAGTAAGATCAGTCCTCCACATTTTGACTAATAATTCCCCAGCACACTGTGCGAAGCTGCCAATGAGTCAGTGTGTGGGAGTAGCCCTCTCACCCAACTCCATGATTAACAATAGAGCGCTGAACACCAGACCCCTGCAGAGCCAAATCATTGGGTAAACGCCAACAGCACTGCCGAGAAATGGGGTAGGACACGTCCACAAGTCACTCCGGATGATTGACGGGAGGAGACAGTGGGAGCAACAGTGAGGCTGAAACATCAGGGAGAAGCAAATGTTTGGGTCTCAAACAGCTCCTGCTTGGGTTTTGCAAGGCGATGTGCTGGTAATCTCTCATGGGGGGGGGATGATGATGTGTTGATTCTTGTTTGTGCAGTACAGTAAAGGGAGAGTGCTCACATCTGCACCCCACAGGTGGCCATGTTTCCTATGAGTGACTCTCCCTCCTAAGGTTAATTCATAATTCATGCTGGGAGAGCCAAACATAAACAAACACCAGAATGAGTGTGGATGTGAGAGAAAAAAAACCCAGACGGTTGGCAAGAGCGCTGGTGTTAAACAGCTAAATGTGTCAGATCTTATCCTCAGGACTCCTTAGCGTGATACATTTTTCATTGGAGTGCAACACTGGTTTCGAAGTCAAAGACTAAAAGCTCAGGAGAATAAAACAGAAATGTCAACCACGCTTTATCCCAAATTCCACAAAAAGGAACTTGTTGAGCTTTCATTTTTGTTTCATTTTTTTCTACTATGCGACACTTCCCTTCGGGTTCTCACTCATTCTTTCATCGCACTGTTAGCTGCCAAGTAATTCAGGCTGGCGAGGTGCCACATCATAAGGCATGCTCAGGTCTTGATGAGAGTCTTAATTATTTAATGGCCACAGTGGGAGCATTCAGAAGATGCCATCTGCTGTCTCGGGGAGAAACAGGGTGACTGACTGGGTGCTATGCATGCAGTATGGGTACGGACCGATCTCACAGCCGGCGTTCATTTAATAAAATCACTGGTGGTATCCTCTGTAAGTTGACATGTATCTCCGCACACGGCTGTGATAACAATAGGGGATATACAAATATTAACAGGGATATGACACTGAATCCCCCACGAGAGAGAAATATCCTTCAAGCTTGTGTCAGTTACATAAGTCACTTAAAGCACTGTGAGCCGTGAGTGCTAAATGTGCCGTGAGTCCTTGTGTTCAGCAGTAGGCCGTACAGGGAGGGCTGCGAGTGACACTGAGAGACTTTGTCCAGGTATTAAGCTCTGGGGGCTTAGTGAATATGTTTTACACACAGTCCTCGGGGGCTGACAACGAGACGAACCGCTGGCCTCGCTGACACAGAAAGCCCTCCGCTGCAGGGAGCCATCGGTTTCACAGACCCACCCTGAAAAGAAGGCATTTTCATAAAAGCTTTGAAACGTATCGCTGTAAAAAGTGACTTATGACAAAAAGCGACACCGCACTCCCAGTCATGCCAGAGAACATGAAAGGGTGGAAGTCTTCAGAGAGAGAAAGCAAGATTTTCACTGATTAACAAATACATTTGGCTGTCAAACAAGGCTGGAGGCAGAACAGCAGGTGTGTTTTCAGGTGGAATGGAGCACTGGCATTTGGGTGTCAGAGTATCTTAATAGCAGTGCTGCTGTCGCAGGATGCCTCGGGGCAACCTGCAGTACTAATATAAAAGGTCGATCAGCCATTACTCTTCCCCTCATCCTATTTATGTTTACTGCTGCTTTGAAATACATTTTGCCACCCATGCCACTAAAGCGTCTTTTCCTCCAGCACACTCTATAATTGCAATTCATTGACAGAAGTGGCACTTACAGCAGGGATAGTTGAGCACCATGATGTCATCTATGGCAATGTATCCTCGCCGCTCCCTGGAAACTGTTGCTTCGATCAGTACCTGCGAAAAATGAAGTGAAGTGAATACATCAGGAACTGACTTATTTCACAGCCGCACACTTGTGGCTAACCTCGTCCTCTCAAAGGTTTAAGTGTGAGTGCAGTTCTGAGGGCAGTGCGAATTCAACTGCTTGTGTACCCCTTCTGGTGACAGAAGCATTATGTACAAACGGACCCATCCCCACATCGCTGCACATCTGCTGACCCAAAACAAAAAACGCCAGACAATGAGAGAAATAAGAGGAAGCAAGAAGCATAAAAATAGAGCGATGGATAAGTTTTTACCCAGTCCGCAGGGCCAAGAGAAATAATAGCTTTATCAGGAGGCACACAATGTGTCGCCTGAATCATGAGCCCCATTCTACATTCAGGGCGCAGGCTGCTGGGAAAAGCCATAACGGCAGATAATGCAGCTTGCGCAGGGCCACGAGACTCAAGGGAGGACAAAAGCGCTCCATACCGTCCCGTGGAACAATAAGGTGGATGAGCAGCGGGCGCTCATGAAACCCAATCAATATCAAATCACCATCCTCAGTATTAGTGAGAGAGTTATGAGACGTGGGGGTGATGTTTGTTTTTGCGGCACCAAGGACAGTCGTCCATCCACGCGCTTGATCGAAGGCCAGCTTTGAGTTATTGTTTCTCATAATCCTCTCACCAAATGATTACAACATGGCTCCCATCACTGGGTCTTGATTTTTTTACAGAGGCCGACGTACACACACACACGCACACACACACTACACACACATTCAAACTATGTCCTATATCCTTCGAGCTAATTTAAATGCGTGTGATGTCTGTGTTTACACGCTGAAATGGGTTATTCAAGATTGGAGCTCATTCTTCTCAAAGTCAGATAGCTGAATTAAGTGAGGTTAAACCACATCACACACTTTTTTTCTTTAATTAAGTTTTCAAACTCTACTGAGTAAAACCTTGAGATGCTGGAAGATCCGAAAAAAAAAGCTGGTGAGCAAACACTGGGGTTGAACATTTAGTTGTATAAAGCATCACAAGTCACTCCATGGCCAAGTTGCATTGTAGGTGTGCAGTGGCCAGTGTTCCAGTGCAAACAAAAACGACCCTCTTTTGTTTGAACATGGAAGTTCATTCTTCTTCATTCTGGACCTTTTTTCCACAAGACTTTGTGTTGATTGATTGATTGATTGATTGATTGATTGATTGATTGCAAGCAGATCTAACGGTTTTATCTGAAGGGGAGTTTTTTTATGTTTCAAACATAAAAAGGCTTAAAAGTCGGCTTTAAAGTAAAGTTCAGGATACTCACTTGTTACATCAGACAGGTTTTAATACCTTCTAACTACTGATTTTTTGTTGTGCAGCAGCATGGTGACACAGGGTTAGCAACTGAAATCTTTGATGAAAGGTACCAATATCTGACTTTATGTGCTGATACTTAACAAAACCTCATTTTAAGGATTTTTTTTTCTCAAAACCCTTCTTTTTTAAAAAATAAGCCAAATTCCTCAGGTGCATCAGTGTTTATTTTTTTTTTTTATTTTTTTTTTTTTCCTAAGTCGCCTACAAGCAATTTTCACACATAAAATAATCAGCAGTTCAATAATCTCCTCAAAAAGTAGTCAAGGTTAACAATCTAAACAGACATTGAATTCCAACTTTTGGTGTCAAACTGTTGATTAAACACATTGCTCAAGACCAAAGTGTCACACAGAAAGTTTTGAAGGTTGACACTCGAACCAACAAGTTGCCCAAATTAATTCCACTGCCACAATCCTCTTGTGCTTGAACACACAATTTAAGAGTCAAAGCAACATCTCCAGGACCTCTGGCCACAAATTCCAGCTTTCCACAGTCAGCAGAACACTGAAAGTCCAGTTCCCCGGACTTGGGAAAGGGAGACGTGTGATTACAACCACAACTGGCGTGACAACAGCCCCGGCCATGCAAGACCCCTAAAGGCACCTTCACCGACACATCATGATGGGATGTGAGGAGATTGGGGTCAGCTAAAAAACTCCTGACAAAATGAGACACAGAAAAGCCAGGTGTGGGGAGAGAAAAGAAGGGGGAGGCTCGAAAGTTGACAGGAGGAGAGGTGAAATAGAGGAGGAAAAGATCCTGGCTGCTGGGTCTCAGTACTGGAGAGTGACCCAGCTCTGTTTAAAGCTGGCTCCTCTCCTCTGGCTTGGAGAGGAAATCTGAGGCTGGTCTGCCTTTGCCAGAGTTAATTGTCTTGTTTGTTTCCAGACACCGCAGATGCCGCCGCATTCTCAAAAGGGATATTAACATTTCCTGTTTCCATCACTCCCACTTTTCCGTCCTACTTCAGGTGGTCTATTTTTTTTAAGGCAGGGTCCTCTTCTCTCATTTCACTCATTCTCTCTTTCAATTAGTCATTGTCTGTCTTTATTTCTTTCGCAGTCCATCTCTCCCTCCAGCCGCCTGCCCTCTCTTCTATTGTGCACCCCCGTAAACGTCCCACATTATCAGCAGTGAGCTCAAGTTCCACCTATTAGGCAACTTCCAAAGCTGCTCAACGTCCTCCGGGATCCATACTCTCCACTTGTGTTTCACAATCTCCATTTTTCATCAAAATTTGTAAATATTATATTTCTTTGCTGCTCTATTTTGTGTGGCCAATCCATACATGCCACGCCAATCCTCCCAGGTCCAAGTCCAGTCTTTCATTGCCCTCTCCCGGTTTTCCTCCTAGGGTCACAATGCTCCTAGATTTTTCCAGGTTTTTTACACATTTTTGGCACCCTTTTTTTTCCTTTTTAGTTATCGCGACCTATTTCTGTCACTGCGCAGGGGGCTGCCCATTGTACTGCTGTACCTCATCCTACATAATGACTGGGAGAAGAACAGAGAGAAGGAGAATAGAGCGAAATACTTCAGCACATTCTGGAAAAAAAAACATTCCTGTTGCTTTTGGAAAGTTTTAAAGGAAACCGGCATGCTTCTTCCAAATTCTTGCCATGTCAGTCACAGGGGGTCTCTTGGACTTCAGTCACCATGAGGCTGTCAATCACAGGGCAGTGGCATGCACAGACTTTCTAACGGGAATAGGACCGAAAAAGAAATGAATGAATGAAAACCGATGAACGTTTGTGCCAGATATTAATAGGCCTTATTTATTTCCTGCAAAGTAAAAGTAAATTGAAAGTATTTATCGTAAAAAAAAAAAATGTTGCTGCAGTGTACTCATTATTTCGTTATTTTTGTCTATGAAATTCACATTCTTCCCTGCTTTGGTTCTTCACCTATTTTTGAGGTCTTAAGGTCGGCAAGTATCGGCCTGTCCTCTTCTACATCTCCATGGTGGAGAGGAGGACTTATGGCTTAGGTAACACTTGATGACACCTTAAGTTGCTCAGTTGTCCTCCACGCTCTGCATTCTTTTTTTTTTACAAATATTTTTATTGCCATTTTTTGTTGTTACATAAAGAGAAAAATAATAAGAAAAACAAAAACAAAAACAAAACAGATAAAATGAACAATTGGACCACATTAACATAGGTCACAGCTCAAACAAATGTTCACTCAGACATACACACATACACACGCACACACTAGACTTGCACAAATTATATGTCAATAACATACAATAGTCTAAAATAAAATACATACATAACTGAATATAAACATGATCCATATTTTTATAGCTGAGGCTTACTTTCCGGCTTCTATGATATTCATATATGGTTCCCAGAGGTATTCAAATTCCCTTCGTTTTCCTTTGACAATGTATGTTAGTCTTTCCAGACCAATACATTCCGAAAGTTCCTTTATCCACTGTTGTATAGAGGGAGCATCCATACTTTTCCAACGTAATGCAATCACTCTCCTGGCTTGTAAAAGTCCAAAGTCCAGCAACTTAGTCTGTTTCTTTGTTTGTGTGAAACCCTCTGGGTAGATTCCAAGCACACAAAGTTTAACACTGAGGGGAATGTTGATTTTAAACACCTCTGACAGACATTTGATGACATCTTTCCAGAATTTCTGAATCTTTGGACATTCCCATAGACAGTGAAGTATAGTTCCTTTTTCATTTATACATTTGGTACATATATCTGGAATATTATCGGACATATGATGAAGTTTAACAGGGGTTATATACATCCTCATCAACCACTTATATTGAAGTAGCCTAAACCGTGTATTTATAGATTGCTTTTGTGCCTTTAAACAGGCCTCGTTCCAGTCCATTTCATCTATGTCTTCTTGGATGTCACTTCTCCAGGCGTTTAGTTTGTCCCTTGCTGAATCTTTGGAAGTAGACATTAGTAAATCATAATATCTAGAGAGCAAACCTTTCCCTTCTGTTTGGGAGACTTCCTCTATTTTTGATAATGACGGGGTATGCATAATCTGTCTGGATCTGGATGACATATAACTTTTTAGCTGTAAATATTTAAAGAAATGTTTTGAGGGAATTTGGTATTTTCCACGTAGTTGGTCAAAGGTAAGCAATACTCCGTCCCTGTACAGATCCTTAATTTTCTGGATGCCCTTCATATTCCATAGTCTAAACC
>OMLP01046257.1:7215-25730 GCA_900302685.1 Spondyliosoma cantharus
CCAAAAAAAAAAAAAAAAAAAAAAAAAAAGCAATAAATTATCACACGTCAACACAATTCAGTCTAATGATATCCAGGTAATCAAAGGAACACGAGCAAGATTTATTACACTTGAAAACAGGTGGAAGGCTAACGAGAGCAGCTAAACTGGTATCAACATCACAAACGAGAGCACAATTTTATTCTTATTTCATCATTATGATAAAATGTTCTGAAACAATTTAACCACACAGACACTGATGAATAATTTGTCGGGGGGTCATTTATTGCTTGGACGTATCATGAATTGTTAAGGACTGCGCGTGTGTGTGTGTGTGTGTGTGTGTGTGTGTGTGTGTGTGTGTGTGTGTGTGTGTGTGTGTGTGTGTGTGTGAATGTGTGCTTCTGAGGTGAGACAGGTGGGGGCAGCCAGGTATTATTCTGTGTGTGGAGGTGAGAATACTGTCAGCGACAGGAGTGCTGGGGTCAAATGAGACGTTGGTCTGTGCGCTCTAGGTGTGACTTCCTCTGGGTTTTCTAAGGGTTTGAGGTGGGAACACAGCTGATGTGAATGTAGCTGTGAAGCACACACTTACACTTTAACAACAGATAGACATCATGCACACCCCCTTCTTTCACTCAGTGTGTCTGTTTGACTATCAAGCCGTAGGCTATGCGACTCACCATTACACAGAAAGACACTGATGACCACTGACCACAGATACAGAAAATTAAAAAAACAGCAAAATAAACCTTTACCCACACACTTGTCATCCCAATCACAACCCATGTGGCCCTCCCTAGTGAATTCTAGTGTACATCATCCTGTGGTTCTGGCAGCTATCTGCACTCTCTCCACGAGTCTCTCCCAGCAACGTCAGCCTTCTTCTCTGTGGCCCTGACAGCAGCCAGATCAATACTGTGGAGTCCTCCATGATCACTCTCCTGCGCTCTGCTCCAGATTCATCAGCAGAACTGCGATCAGCGCAGAATGGTAACGATTTGGTTCCGTGAGACTTGCGTGTGCACACGGCAAACACACAGTCTAAAATCGTGACATAAGGATAGACACGAGGCTCAAGCCAGGGTATGATCCCATACAATCAAGCACATATGCACATATGCACAAATAACATTTAATCCAATGGTAAACAACCTGAATTTGCTGTTTCACTGGTGCATGCACATGGATTCATCCAATTGGAAAACCTTGTGGAAGCAAGACCGAACTGATCGAGTTGTGTAATAGCCACTTTTCTGTATCTGAATTTGAAAACAGCATATCTATGCAGTGTGGAAGGAAAATTGCCTTCCCATGTCTTTGATTGTCATGTGTGGGCGGAAGTTTCTATGTGTGAAGTGTGTGCTACATACAGGGAACACTTCTGATGTCATTTCACGTAATCCCTTAAAAGGAAGAAAAGAACAGCTATAATAGTCAACAGATCTCAAATCTTTTGGTACAGAGATGCATTTAATTATGCCAAGCCGCTGTCTTCAAACAACATAATTGTTTGCCACTCGCACAACATTCTTGCACAGAATATTTTCATTCTGTTGTGGATCTGTGGTTGTACAAAGACAACAACATTATTAAAGTATTTAGCTTCTTAAGACATATTATGTACTGTATGTAACTGAGGATTATTTTTTCTGTATGACATAAATAAAACAAGAGCATGTAGATTTATGTGGACTAAAACATTTGTACTTTCGCACTCCAAGCTCTTTTGCACATTTTTGCACTGTCTGCATAGCCCTGTACTGTAGAAAATACTGGACAGGAGCTAGAACAGAGCATTTCAGAGTGAGGGGGGAAAACACTATGAACTGTACTAAAACTGATGTATTCTGTTTAATCATTAAAGTGTGTACACCTATCCTAGTAGTAAGCTAACATTAATAAAAAAAAACTACGAACCTGAAAATGAGCATAATATGTCTCCTTTAAGCACTACAGTACTTAAGAGCAATGTTAAGTAGCTACAGTATTAGGGCCATTCTTCATACACTTATCTTCGAACACTTATTTTTGATTCAAGGTCAGTTTGAGGCACATATTTCAGTATTTTTTCTCAATCATAAAGTTTGAATGCAGGAATTTTATTACACAGTCGTATTGCTACATTCACTCTAGTAAACAGTAATGGGGAGTAGCTAGTTACATGTAACATGTTTAAATGACAAGAAAAAAAATTCTGGAAATGAAAATGGAATTAAATTACTCACTTACTAATCAAAATGTTGCTGAGTACAAAGGGAATATATTCCTACCTAACCTGACTTTGATGATGTAATTAAAAAAGCTACAGTACTTTTACATTACTTTTTTGACATTTTTTCCACCATTGATAGCATAATTAACATGAAAGCATATAGATATGAAAGCAGAGAATTTGTGTGCCTTGGGTAAAAAGTGAATGAAATGTTACATGGCCATCGATATTCCCTTGCCGTTTTGCTTCTTCAAGTTTCTGGGGAAAGACTCAATGTCAGCAAGCTCCTCATCAGCAGCCCTGAGTGGGTATGTGCTGAGAGAGGTGAGACCAGAGGGGTGAAGAATGACGACCTGGAGGATTTGTTGCAGTGCTGAAACACACATACAACCTTGTGGGAAGTCAGTCCCACAGGACCTTACAATGATACATGTCAGTGCACTGTACTGATTTTCTTCAAGGATATTTTCCTGCCTCTCTTCCTCGCTTATCCAGGGCATACAGTATATATACTGTACCAATATTCTGTATCTATATCTTATTGTGTGTATCGACTTCTCTCTCATGTGCCACCTTGACTTTAGTCCCACACCCTTCCACATTTAATCAGCGTTTATGAAAAGATGTAGAGTATTTCCTCAACACTGTACCTCTGTAATTTCCCAGTAGCACTAATCTGTCTCCCTTTTCTCTTCACTTCTTCAATATTTTTCAGGCCATTTATTTGCAAACACAGTTATGAATATGATATGAGTAATGTCCTAATGTACTATAAGGCCCTGCATGCCTACTGGCTGTCTAGGCTGGGAGCAACATGGCATCCTTTAATAATGGAGTGGCCTTTACAGGGAAGAGGAGATATCCTCCAACGGCTCAATGGGAAGTGAGAGCAAGCGCGTGCAAACGCACACACACACACAGCTTGAACCTAGCGTAGCCACCAGGATCAATTTTGAATGCACTGGAGTGAGTCGGCAGCACCAAATGGCATCACTTTAGGCTTCATGCAGACAAGGATGGCTAAGTAACTTTCTCTGTAAACAGGCTTCCAGCCTTACAGAGCAGTAATTAATGCCTGTGTGTGCTGACATTTGCCCAATCCATACTGTACAATCTCAGAACACGTATCATTTACATAGTGTACACATGCATGAACACTTACAGAGAGATGTTTTTAGGATTCTTCTTCATCAGCAGTAACATGCATTTTGGTGTTTTCATTGAATAACTTTCAACCATGTTTAGATCTGTACTGTGTACTGAATCATGAGTGTCTGTGTTTCTCTCACTTACTATGTGCCTCAACAATATTAACAAAAACCTAGTCTGACTCACAGGAAGTAAGCTTTCGGTGTAAGGTTGCCATTGGCGACTAATTGAGTCGGCATTTTCTGACAATTCCCTCTCACTATTTGCAATGACAATAATCTCAAAGCTAACAACAAGCTGAAAATGCCAATTTACCAATTGCCTAGACATTTTCATGCCACAGCTCGCTTCCCCACTTGCAGCCACTGAAACAAGCACCCTGGACATAACAACAACAGTGCCCCAACACGATTGTCATTGATTTAAAGATATACAAACTAGTCTACACAAAGTGTGGAGAGGTCTGGCTATTTAATACTAACAAAAAAATATGCAAATGTGAAGTATGTGAGTGTCTGGAGAGTATCCTTGTCAATTAAGTGTAGACTGCTTTGAAGGCTCAGTGTATGAAAATGTGTGATCTGAAATAACCCATTCTAACTTTGAGCATGTCAGAATGCACCATGACTTAACTGCATGATCACATTTAAAAAAAAACAAAAAACAATCTGCTCCATAACTTACCGTTACACCAAAAAAGTTGGTCTCGTTCATGACATCCAGCACCAGTTTTCCCACTTCGCGGTCGTCCACAGTGAAGTTGTGGTAGGTGTTCTGCTGTTGTTTTCTCCGGAGCAGTTCCATCACGCGAGTAAAGGTTTTAGCAATGACCCAGATTCCATCGTAGGCAAAGCCATGAAACTTGCTGGCCTCCACACCTTTCTGCTGAAGCTCTCTGCTGTACTCCCTCTCGTACTCCTTAGGGGTCTGAAGAAGAGGTGAAAGAGAGTTTTGGATTATTTCTAATTCACTTTTATTGGTTGTTACTTTGTCAAAGAAGAAGGGATTATTTTCCACACAATTTGAGATACAAAGTTACTGGAAATGCTGTTTTGGGATCAATGCTTCTGTGCTGGGTAGCGCAGTGTGGAAAAAGAACATGATTGATTTTGGTTGAGATGTCTGCTTTAAAACCATGCATCTAAGATGTCTCTTTGTGGAGAACGCCCTCTCATGTCTCCACAGATCTACAGGAAATGTTAAAATTACTGAAAAGTACAAAAACTTCCAGTGATGACTAAGCACTGGTCTAAAAACAGAAGACCCACACCAAAACCACGACAAAATGTTAAACCATTTTCTCATACTTTATATAAGTCAGGCTGCTATATATGTATCAATAGCATTTGTCTGTCGGTATACACATAAACATTAAGGTTTGGTTATTCAGCTCATTTATACTTTCAGTTCTTCTCATGGCACACTGAATTACTCGTTGTCAACATAAAGTAAAGCAGCCAAAACAACAGCGGGTGTCACTCACTCTGCCAGAGATGCCCTTGATCTGGCGAGCACTGAGTGGCTCAAAGTCCACACTGATGTATCCCTCCATGGCCGTGAGCAGCTTCTTGGTGGTGCAGTTGGTGGAGTTGGCCTGCTCCCACCAGTTGCCCTGGTACCAACCGGGGATAATCCACTGGTATTTACTGCCGAACATGTTCAGGTTATATGCCTGGGAGGGATAGAAGAAATGGAAGTTGAAGCAATGTAGCCACAGGGAGATGCAGTATGATTTATAGAGCTTAACTTATGTTTAATCATTCTTATTTAATGTGAGCAGAGTATATCTAAAGCTAAGATTGGCCTGAGAGTTTGGGTCTATTGCCAACTGAATTTAAGAGTCCAGCGAGAAAGACTTAGAGGGATCTTTTGGCAGGAATGGAGTTCAACATTTATAACTTTTATGTTTTCATTAGTGTATAATCACCTGGAACTTAGACACATTGTGTTTTCTTTAGTTTAGAATGAGCCTTTTATAT
The DNA here is from genome assembly GCA_900302685.1 of Spondyliosoma cantharus. NCBI lineage: Eukaryota > Metazoa > Chordata > Actinopteri > Spariformes > Sparidae > Spondyliosoma > Spondyliosoma cantharus. Next base: position 12,538 of record OMLP01046257.1, read on the forward strand.
CAAGAGAGGGAGTGGGTCCTCACCATGTTTTTGCATAACTAACTAAACACTGGCTCTAGAGAGGGCATTTTGAATTTTCCTCATACTTTTACATTACCTGAGGACTGTCATAGATTCTCCGCCTGAGAAGGGAGGGGTGAGTGGAGAAGGATTCAGTTGGTTGCAGTCTACATCCTCATTGCCAGATGCCACTAAATCCTACACAGTGGTCCTTTAATACATGCTGTAATCATTAATGAAGCACTGAGGGCAAATTGAGCCCAAACCATCTAAGTCCAAAACATGTGACCCCAAAGAATTAAATGATAAATTGGGTTCACATAATTCCATTTGTTGCTGCATTACACATTTACAGTTTACTGTTATGTGTTCACAACCCGATCACATCATGTCCAAATCATATTTCAAAATGCAGCTTTACCAAATGTACATAAAACAAAAGATTTTGTTGGTATAGCTTTGCACGACACAGAACATTGCTCAAGCTGATATCTGTAAGTTTATATTTAGAGTGTAGACTTACACAGCAGAAGACTTTGGAGGCCAAATTCTCGTCAAACTGGCCAATGATGATTCTCACGTCGTTGTCCTGTAAACAGAAAGAATAAAACGTTATGACCTAACTGGCGAATATATATATTATATCATCAAGATTATATTGCATTGCTGTCCCCTTACAGCAAGGTGGTCATTACAATCACTTAGGTGACTGTCTGGACTGTACTGTTTCGATACCCAGCAATGGCCCTGTAGAAATAAATATATACCTTCGCTAGCTAGGATGAGTTTCCAGTTTCTTTTTCTCATCTTTCTGCAAAATCACACTTAAGTAACTAATCAACAAGGAATCAGTGTTGCGTGTACTGTATTTTTATGATAATGTCTCCCAGTAGCTACAAAGTATGTGCGATCTGAGTGGTGAACCAGTGGCTGAGAGGCTAGGGCCATATTAAGTCACACTGTGTCGATCCATAACAACAGAGACATTAGTGTCAGCGGACAGAATTGCCTGCCTTGCCAGCCATGCTGGAGAGCACAAATTTACATGGGGATTCAGAGCACATGGCCTGGTGATTGACTTGGTAAATAATTCAGATCGCCCGGGTGGAAATGCAGCATGTTTCATGGTGGAAAAAAAGATCAGGCTCTGGGGCCAACAGTCTGTCATTTAGTGTGCACAAGCATATGTATAGTACAAGCACATATGCACAAAGGCAGATGTGTGCATACAGTATGTGTGTATCAAGGCAGACAAACATTATTGTACAAAATTGCACCAAATCTAATGCAATAACACTGACACAGGTTTGATGAATCTACATCTGGTCGACAAGGCTGGAGGTGATGTGTGATTCATGTAGAGAAGTCTAATTAACACAGTCTAACACCGATTTAAATAAAGGTTGAATGAATGAATGAATGAGACAGCCAGACATACTACCAAATACCGAAGGTCAGTTTTCACAGAGCAATGAAGAAAATGTAAAGACTGACGTTTCTGAACACTCAATTTAATGGAAGACCAACTTTACTAATTTGGGATTTGTCACCAACGATTGCCTTGTAACAGGATGCTCATTCTTCACAAACATACTTAACAGTGAGTGTTTTCTACTGTAATGTCATGTACTTTAAGTGCTACATGCAGTTCTCAAGTGTAAGGTTCCCTCTTGTATTGATTAGGCGAAAATGCTATACATTTCAAACAACCAAGCAGTAAAACCTTTTAGTATCATTGCTGACTACATGCAGGGTGTTTTTGGAAAAGCAATTACAAAACAGAACAACCTCAAAACATGTTTTACAGTCGATATAGGTTGAGTTGTAATGAAAAATTAAAACAAAGGCAGCCTTCAATGGAGTACCAAACCCACCAGCTGTAATCTCAGTGAATCTATGCTGGCTTGCTTTTATTCTGGATAAAAACAAACTATTATGATTACAGTTCATGAAGTGATCTTTCTTCGGGCAGTCCCTATCATATGTCACCCCAGTCAGTTTTTGTGGGCTGGAAACCTGCGACTCAACAAACCATTCATATTTTGTCCTTACCCTATGGATGAGCATTTGAATAATACCGCCCCCAGTCTGAGTCCACCCACGGCCTGAGAACCACCTTTGCAAAGCGATGCGTTTTTTTTCTCATACATGCCAGACCCACTGACATTATGTTAAAAGTAAAAGTTAAACACAGCTGCTCTATTGTTGACTTCACAGACCAGCATTAATCCATATATTGAGGACATTAGAGCTGAGTGAAATGAATGTATTTTTGATGGAAGCGTCAACATAACAACTGGGAATGTCTTGGTTGGGCTAATCGTTTTCCTTTGGAGGGCGAGTACAAAGCTAAGCGCTAAACATGTGAAGTGTTTTGTTGTTGACTGAAAGAATTAACACAAAAGTTCCCCTACTCCCATCTGAGGATGTCAAGACCCAGCGGAATAACTTGGATGGAAATGTGATTGAAAGGTCCCCACTAGGACTGAAAAACTATTGAATGGTGTGTATAGAATTCCCCCACTGCCCTGGTAACTTCACAAGCTCAAGGACTGAGGACAGGCTTTGCTTTGTTTCATGTTGTTTTACTGTTTATTTTGTAGGCTATTCTGTTGAATTAGGTGTTAGCATGTTGCTTGGCTAATTCTACTTCTAGTCTGTGGCAACATGAACTACTTTAGGCCTCATTGGAAGCTTACTAAATAATGAGTAGCAGGTTTGATGCTGGTAAACTTTTTTTCGTGGCCAGGCCAGTATCAGCTGACCAATCAGAGCAGACTGGCTATTTGGCAGAGGGGCCTTAACAGACAGACAGGGAAAGCTGCTAAAGCGGGGCGTTTCAGAGACAAGGAGAATGGAGGTGGTGCAACACTGGATAGTATGAGAGAATTTATGTGTTTTTCAAACACATAACAAAACAAACCCAAAATAAAAGTGAAAAGGGTAGGTCGCAACTTTTCTGGGGTACATTCTTGTTTAGTGCATGTGCATGAGTGTGTGTGTGTGTGTATGTGTGTTTGTGTGTGTGTTAAGTGCCAGTGGCTACTTAACACTGTTCTCCCCTGGAGAAATGGCTCTGAACCAAAATGGCCAACGACCACAGCCTCAGTATGAATTCTGGCCTTCCTGGCAACAAAACGGAAAGACTGTGTGGTTATGGGTTATGAGTGAGCGCACTGTGTTTGTGCATTACAGAGAGACTGGGGCACGACTGGACCCCAAATTACCCTCATTGCTAGAGCTTTCATATAACTATAACAATAATTGTTCTCAAAGAGGGTGTTAAGGGCAGCCTTGACTGCTTTATCCATGACAGGGCTGTTTGTAACTTTATGATGGTGATTTATACCTGATAATGGTTTGAGTAATATCATACTTCATAAGCCCAATCAGTCACTGTTAAGGCTTATTAGGCACACACACATACACACACTTACACACAAACACAGGACGGTCTAATGATGGTCTTTTTACGAGGTTGCAGGAGATCTGATTTGTAGACTGGGCAATGTGTTGCTTCTACCCACTAAACGATCCCCCCGTCTGTTTGTGATGATTACTGTGCAGCGAGTGTGTTGTGTGCACCTCTTCACATCTGCACACAGCAGGATAGATTTATGTGTGATCGCTATTGATCCTAGGTGAGCATTGAATGTTATACCCACACTGTTATGACCACCGATCTGGCATCATTATCTGAACTGGAACAGGCTGCTGCCTTCAAAATAAAATCCTTAAATTTAGTGGGAAAATACTTGATGCTGTGTAAACCTTTTGAATCTCAGACCTAGAATTTGATGTGGATTGGTCCTTGAAGTTGGCGTGAGGAGGGCTGTGTGCTCTGTGGTGCTTTATCAGTTTGAAAAGGGAACACAGAAAATCCTATTATCAATAACAGACCTATAATGATAATATCATTGCAAACTATTTCTTTGAGTTTATCCTCTGTATCTATAAGCCCACAATCCATGTGGCATCAAAACCATCCTGTATGGTATAAATGAAAACTTTCAGGTTTGATTACAACGAGGAATATATTCTTGATTTATGTTCTAATCATGGCCAACAGGGCTGCAACTAATCTGTTTCATCATAATTTTTTTCTTCAGATTATTTTCACAATTAAGTGATCGAAAAAGAAAAAGAAATGCTCATCACAATTTTCCAGAGTCCAAAGTGACATCTTCAAATTGCTTCATTTGTCCAAGCCGTAAACTCTTCATTTACTGCCATACATGACAAAGAAAAGCAGCAAATCCTTACATTTAAGGAGCTGGAATCAGCAAATGTTTGAAATTTTAGTGATTATCAAAATAGTTGCCGATTATTATATATTGATTGACTAATCTATTCATGGACTAATGATTGCAGCTCTATAATATACAGTACCAGCTAGCAGTAGATATGTGCGCTCCATTTACACTTGCCATAACTTTAACAACTGATGCGTTAATGTGTAATCTTAGTAGGAAAATTACTTTTTCAATGAAAGGTTACCTTGAGAATTCAATAGTTTCTTACCACCAGCTCATCAGTATCAGATTTCAGAAGTAATACCAACACTGAAATATAGAAATAGCTGCTTTTAAATGAAGTAATGACTATAGAGAAGTTACAATTGAAAGTAATTCATGTGTATGGCCCCTTGCAGCATCAGTGAACCAAAAATGTTTTAAAAAAAGAAATTGGACCATCCTCTTCTACGTCAAATCTGAGGAGCAAGAAGTTTGAATGCATGATTAATAATTAAATCATCATAAATAATACAGTGTTTTGGACTTAATTTAGATTTCAGGACATTTTTTCTCATGTGGCCCTCCAATGAGTGCAAGCTCCCTAAATTGGCCCGAAAATCTTCAGAAGCCTTGGTCTATAAAATGTCTGGCTGCATTTTTCATTTCATGGTCAAATTAAAGAAGAATAACTTGATTGTTGCTAAGATTAGAAGGTATGTGTGGGTGCATGTGCGTGCATGTGTGGGTGGGTGTCTCGGTCTCCCTTTGTTTTCTGATGTTGTTTTGTCAGCCTGTCCAGCAAGTTGGGACAGAGAACAAGAGATAAAGATGAAAAAAACGCAGAGAGCGACAGAGAAATGTAGAGGGCTGCTTCGACGTCTTGCAGCAGAGATGCCTGTCTGCTTTGTGAATATTCCAGCTGGATCACAGATGTGAGCGCTCTATTTGTGGATCGCGCAGTGACGCCATGGCCCCCTCCTGTCTCTGCCCCACACACGCTGTTGCACGTACACAATCGCACACAACACTGTACCAAAAAAAGACCAGCTTTCACAATGAAAAATCTGTGTCACCCTCTACCTCATCATATTATGTAGCTGTCGGGGAGACAGCGAGCGGCTGTTTGCGAGACGAGCTGGGAAACAGACCATTAGGGTGTCAGAGGACCCCCGCCCACCCCGTCCAAAGCGTTCTGGAAAAGCTTTCGAGGCAATGCTGTGATTTGCATATTTAGAGTTGATCAAGGAAGGATGGTGTCAGCTTAAAATGTCAGCCCTCAACATGCAGAGTTACACATATATTTTGGGAAAGACAATTTATCTCCCTGTTCTTTCTCTATCCCTCTGTCTCCTCATCTCCCCTGTTGCATTTCTTTCAACCTGCTCCATCTTGCATACGTCATATCTCCCACTACTCTTTCTTTTCTTTCTCCTACTCCACCCACTCTCTTCACGTCCAACATCTATTCTCTCACTGTGCCATGTATGTAGCTTCCTGTCTAAAAATACAGTCATGCTCCTTTTTCACCAGTTAAGCTTACCAGCCATTTGGTCAGATGTTTGATTTACTTCCATGACAATGTTTCTACTTTAAACTGTATTTGGCACTGACTCGCGACACATATACAACTGGTAAATGAGGCCAAATGCGTCTCTGATTGCCTCTGGAGATACTTTGGCTAATTTAGCGGTCACACTTGGCTGCATTAACATTTGAATTTCATGCATTTTTGTTTCATCATGCATGTTAACACCAGGAGTAAGTGGTGTAAGGACGTACAGGTCTAACATCTCAATATTGGCCTGATAATGGCCTCATTTTGTTCTTGATTTCAGAGGACAGAAATAGAGAGGAATGAAAATAAGAAATCCTGTACGCATGTGTGTGTAAGTGTGTGTGTACTGTATATCCTTAAAAGGCCCATCAAACATCCATTAGTCAGAGCAGGTTATTAGAGGTCGCTGTACAGACCCCCCAGCCATTACTGTGTCCTCATTATGACTCCACAAGTCTCATTGAGAAATACTCTGGTCTGACCAGTCAAACGATTCCTCATTCAGGATTCACTCAGGATGACATCAGCTCATACACAAATACAGTATTAAAGAAATCATAACTAAATGTTGTGACTCTAAAATCAATGGAACCCAATTAATTTAGTGTATCCGAGAATATACTTAATAAAACTGACCTTGAATTAATACCATTTTTTTGTTTAGTAAGACAGATTTGTTGAGTGCTCACTTACCTTGAGCTTCTTGACATTGACACAGGGGTCGTTGGAGAAACTTTCTGTATCTGCGATCTGAATGTCCGCTTTTTCCAGCTCATTAGTTAGATCATTCCTCACCTTAGAGAGGAAGAGAGCAACACAAAGAAAGAGAAAGCACATGAACATGGGTGATAATTTCCTGTGTGAGATGTTCAATGGTCTTGGCCTTTTATTTATGCTCTAACCCATTCTTAACTCTGTACAGGACTGTGGCCACACAAAGACACAAAGCCTTATGCTGAATCCAAATGTCCACCCTCTGGACTTGCAGACTGAGCCATCTCAGACTTCAGTTGTACCGTGACGTGTTCACTGTCATCACGTCAAGTCTGCAAGGTCTTGAGAGTGCAAAGCATATACAGGCCGCTGACTGGTAGGTCAAAGACTACAATATTAAAATGTGTTTTGACTACTTCTATCCTCTATTCTTCTACATACATGTATTTTCTTGCCTCAAGTATTCTTTCAATGAAGTCATTGTTTTACACATGTATAAGTTCTTTGTTTTTTTCATTGGTAATAGGAAAAACTTCAAAGTTACATATGTATTGCAACCAATTGTGGGTAATTAAATCAGTGAAATCCGGTGAGGTCTGCACCCCAAGCAGACTCTATGTGAAAGTCTGCAGAAAGTCCACTTGATAGCCCTTGTGGACTAGATGTATTATGGGTTTGGGCAGCCCTTAGTACTCGCAGACTACATGGGTATCTCCCAAGGAACTCTACAAGTGCAGTGAAGTCAGGACATCTGGATGCAGCCTTAGCTTCACTCTTCTTTCAATCTGCTTTAACTGAGCCTTACTCAGATTTGGCTACATAAGTCGGTCCCTTATGTTAATAGTTACAGCTACTGGCAGTGGTCATAGACACTGGCAACTCTTTTTGGTTGGATGGCCATAGTAGATAAGGTGAGGATCTGAGGGGCTATGAACCTCTATGCGTGAGACCCTCCCAAAAAACATCTTGGTTGTATGTTAAAAAGAACTGGCCAGCAACCGTCCTACACTTCGCACATGTAAGCAACAGGAGTGACAAAGACTGAGGTGCACAAGGAATTTGTAGTCCTAAATAGGTAGAAAAAGGGGGGGAAATGCAGAGAGATCTTTCATCCAATCAAAAAAACATAATAAAAAAGAATGCCTATCAGACCTATGAAAAGAACGGAAGCTCGGATTAGCCATTATCAACGCAAACATCACATCCAAACAAATATCACATTCATCAGATGTAAAAACTCCATTATTATGTGCATAAATCCCCTCTGTCAAGTTGTAGTGAAAGCAAATAGCAATTGAGGGAATATATACTGTATCGTATATTCTACTTGCTCAATTGAAATTTGGTTTGGGTTGGTTATTCAGTGCTATAAAAAGGAAGTGTGAAGTCATGATCAACAGCTTGTCCCTGCTTGCATTTGAGTTGGACTGGTGTATGGCCAATCACCAGAGATTGATGGTAAACGGACAGCGTTTATATAGCACTTTTTGAGTCTTACAATCATACGCACACTAACACACTGATGGAAGAGCCATCGTGTGGAATTTGGGGTATCAGTATCTTGCCCAAAGACATTGACATGTAGACTGCAGGGACTGGGGATCAAACCACCAACCCTCGGATTGGTGGATGACAGCTTTACTCCTGAGTCACAGCCACCACAGATGGTACCACCTGTAGCGGGATATTCTGGATTCATTCTATACAGTGGAAGGAAGAAGAGACACCTCATTCATCTTTATATACAATCAGTGGTTTAGATCATACACTTCTTAATGTTGTTTTAATTGGCTTTGCTCCATACATACAGTTCTATCAACACTTTCAGTTATCAGATCTTAGATTTGTATACAACGTCCATACGGTGTGTATTCAGCAGTAAAGACATACAGTTTGATGCAGGCTGTCTACTGTTCTGAACTGGTGTCTGCATGTTTTGCCTGAACCTGTGAATGGAACAAAAGAACTACAAGTGTTTTAATGTTTCAGCATGACAGAGACATGTTCAATACTGAAGACATCAAATCATTGTCTTTCTCATTAAACTCACTGTTCAATGTGGAGTTGTAACGTTCACAATATCGGTCAGGCATTTGTCACGGTGACGCGCATTTGTTTTTTTTCTCAGAATGACACAAGAAAGCTAAAAAACACGCTTGAAAGGATGTCGGCTGGTTATCCAAGGCTTGACGAGAAGCCGACATATGTGCCCTACTATAAATGCATCTGCAGGAGCTGTACGTCTGCTTTGATGTATTGATTCAGTGGAATGGTCGGTAATGGGATCAGAGAGGGAGGAGAATGGAGCAGGTACCCCACTGTGATGGTGAGCTTGAGGTGGTTTATCAAACTGCCTCTCTCTCACCCCTCACAAACACATTCTACAATTCATCTGTCTGGCTCCCCTTCTTAAAGCTACAATTTTAGAAAAGGTTATTTTTTTTCCACAGTACTGGAACTTATAGCATTAATGATGGCTCTGTTCCATTTAGGTGGTCTGGTAAGGCATGCCAGTAAGCCAGCACACACAATACCTGGGCCCACTGTAACACACTGTGTTTACCAAGTCAAAATGTCTGCTGTGAGGAAGCTCCACAGTCATCACACTGAGGTTTACTGTGGACATCGCCCTCCTTTCTCTGTCTTTGGCCAATTTTTTTCTGATGTCCTCCGGCCATGCCCCGCAGCCATTGGCCCCCTCCACATCCACTCGAGAGCTTGGCATTAGAGACCATGTTGATACATCAGAGAGTTTGTGCGCTCAAACGGGCACAGTTGGCAGAAACGACATATAACAGCTAACAGATGAAGTGTGTTCGCCCTATATGTGCATGTAGATGTGTGCCATATTTTATATTATATTTATCTGTCTTATATCATTTCAAAGACATATTGGCTACTCCCTTTGCAAGAATGCAACTCATATTTATATTCGTACTGTACTTATGTAAATAGAAACAGTCCCTTGAGTGATACTCCACCCAAAATCTACATTAAGCTTGAATGGTGTTTGTAATTTCCTTGTTAAAAGAGAATGGAAGGTTGGGTCTGCCTGCATTTCTGTCCTGAATCCGATTTTTGAAGCACCAGACAAACTTTAGTGTTTAGCAGTATACTTTGCTATTATTGGAATTTTGAGTCTAATGAGAGATAAGGACAGGGGGGGGCATTAGCCACTGTCATTGTGTGTATGGTTGTGCTCATGGGACTGCATTTTTGCACAAGGAGCAGGAATGCTTCCTCGCTGGTGTTTAAAATACAATAGAGGAGCTCCGTTTCTAGTCTTTGCAATCTTTTGACTTACTGACGTCCTTAGCATGGCAGTGATAGAAGATTCACAGCACTTGGATCACCTCTATTTGGATTTATATTATGTCTAATGACAAGTTGTCATGAAAAAAAACTCTTCCTGCAGCATATGCCTCCAGAAGAGCTTCAGAGAGAGGTGGAAGGCAACATCCCATATTCAACCATATTAAGTCAAAAATAAAAGTGTGGAAGTTACTGAAATGAACAGCAGAGACAACTGCTGAACAAGTGGATTTAAAATATTTTATGGACATTTTACTGCTGTTCTGTGCTGCTAAAATGTATGATTGTTGCTGTTAACTGTGGATTCAGGCTTGCCAAAGCCTTCTTCTCTGTCAATATAGAAACTATAAGCTTCCATCCTCTTATCCTGTAAGTGTTTCATACTTAATCGATCGATTTCAGGTGGAATATATTGAGCATAGTTACAGTAGTTGGCATCCATAAGGGTATTAATCCATGACTGCTACCACTACAACTATTACACCACCATCATTATGACTATTGCTCCTGTAGTTAAAATGTGTCATTACAGCTATATCATTTAATCATCATTTTATCATTTAAGACTGGTGCCATCTGAAAATCAATGAATCTGAATAACCTCAACTTTACTTCCCTCCTGTCTCTAAACGTCTGCTGTCATAATCGGCTCCCGCCCAGGTTCCCCCTGAAGGGAGCTCTAAATCACTCTGTACATCACTCACTTCTGTACAAACATTCCCTCCAATGTACTGCCCACTGAGCTGAAACAACAGGGAGGCCAGCGTGGATCGATACGACCAGATTTTGCTCTTGAGGAACAATTGGCGTAGTGCTTTGAACAAGGTACAATGTCCTGTTGCGTTGAGCGCTGATCTAAAAGGCCGGGCAGCTGCAACGCTAAAGAGGAAACTAGGTTTGACAGCTACAGGTTAGCTCTGTATTCGAAGAGTGAACACACAGGTGGATGGAATAGGAACCTACAATCACGAGACAAGACGCACAGATGATATGCAGACACACAAACATACACAACAACACAAAGATGTACACACGAAGCCACTCAGGTATAAGGGAATATAAAGCCCTTGTCACAAGAGGATGTTTATTGGTCTGGTTTTGCATTTCTCCACTGAGATGGAAAAGGACAAAGGCATCTGTGTTTATGTGGACTGAGTGTATTAGATAGAACGATGGAGACAGAGGGGAGGGGGCAGATGGATTGAGGGACGGTAAGAGGGGAAAGTGAGCAGCTTTTCCTGTGTAACAAAAACATCCTGCATTGTCTTGGCTGGCCTGGGAATCCCCAGCAGCAAATACAGAACAGAAATAATCCTACTGCACTTGGATGCACGCATGCACGCACACACACAGGCACGCACACAAACGTGCACACAAAAATATGTAAGTACACACATGCATATGATGGACAAAATGTCAGATGCACCCAGTTAAATGTTTGCAATGCATCAGTGTTTAGAAAGGACATTAACACAATTTGTTTCTACGTAAACGTAGAATGTGTTGATCTATCAACCATCAAACTAAATGAAGATGAATACGGAAGCTGAGGAAGTCGAGGGAAACCCTCTGACTCTTCGAGGTTTGTATGACAGAATGAAGTATCTTCCCACACCTACACTGCATGTGGAGGTTGTCTTTCATTCCACTGACTGTGGCAAGGGGCTCATACTTGCTCCACTAAGGCACAGTTACATGTAGAATATAGAAAAATGAGTCTTCCATCAGACCTTTTTAACGTGCATTGGCAGTGTGCTTCTGTCGTCGTCCATCAATCATTCAATAATTCCTCTTCACCATTTTGAAGGGCCGCAACTAATAATCATTTCACTATGGATTCTAAAATAATTATTCGATCCATAAAATGTCCTAAAATACTGAAAAAAATGCTTGTAACAATTAATTGTAGGCGGTTTCTTCAAATTACATAGTATGTTTGACCGGTAATCTGAAAATATAATTGGTTTACTGTTTCACATGAAACAAAAACATCCATTTCAGTTTTTGTATGATGTAATGTTTCGAATGGGAAGTGCTTTCAGTTTTGTGAGATGCAGTGTTTTATTCTCCGTACTACTGTCAGAATTGCAACATTTGATGCCATAATTCTTTAAAGGATATGCCTGCCCAGGGACTGCAGAGGAAATTTTGCTATCTAGCTAACACTGGGACAGTCAATTACTGTCCATTCTTTCTGTTGAATAAACAACAAAATGAAATAAAGCAGCTGGCTTCAAAACAAATCCACAAACAGATACACTTGCCTGAAAAAATAAAGGCAGTAGAGAGAGTTAAGTGACTGCCCTGATGCAGAGTATGTGAGCAGCTTTTTGATTCAGATGGTACCAGTATGACACTATGAGACAGACTGCGGTGGTCTAACCTCAAATCATTAACACATCATTTCCAGACACGTTCACCCTTTGCAGTGACAGGTGTGACTGCATGTGTGTGTCTTCATTAGTGTGACATGTACTAGAGTGTTAGCAGGTGCTTTTTATCTTTCCATCTGTCTGCGGGAGCTTTGCGCATGTGTGCCCTCACTTTTAAATCTATGTGTGTGTGTCTACCAGAAGATCTCCACCAGAGAGCCAAAACAGAGGATGTGACATGCACAGTCTCATTCAATTTGGGCTTTTTACTAATGTGGAAATGGGATGGTTTCTGCGCACATCTGTCTCTCATGCCGAGTGCTTCATCGCCATACAAATCGCCATGCAAATCCTAGAGTTCAGACTATAATGCCAGTCATGTGCTTATACAAACTAGCGTGACAAATGGTGCTATGACAAGCTCTTGAATGACTTCCTCTTATGGCCTTACATGCCCAGTACAATAGCATGAATGAGTCATTCAGGAGAGGAATTTATACAATATTATAAGGGTATTTATAACAAACAGCAGCTGATGGCTGAAGACAAAACTGTGAAATACACAAATAAGGACAACAGGACAGCACATTTTAGATTGTGAGCGAAGACTTCTGTGAAAGGGAAGAAAGACGGAGAGGAGCTGAGAGAGTGGATGCTGAGAGAGTAACTTCTGCTAAATATATCAGTGGTCATAGTGTAATTAAACACTTGAGCTCAGAGGGTTCCAGGCAGAGGACAGAGTCCTAATCCTGCTCTCAGTCAGGTTTGTCATCTGACTCACTGATGATGGCTGCACTGTTCCTGGGTGATCCCTGTTTGTCTGGCAATCTCAATAATGTTGATTACTCTGCGTGCGTGCGGTTGTGTGTGTGTGTGTTGTGTGTGTGTGTGTGTGTGTGTGTGTGTGTGTGTGTAAACAGACACCTTTACAGGAGCTAACACTAGCCTTTACTCATTCTCATCTCTCACTACAACAACAACCCCCCCACCATTAATGGAGCATCA
>OMLP01046257.1:36371-61707 GCA_900302685.1 Spondyliosoma cantharus
TATATAAATATTTGGGAGTTAACCATTACACTCTTTTCAGAAATCGCAGGAGTTTAGGAGGTGTTTTCCCATTCATTCTTATGGGGACATTTTCAACTTTGGTTCTGCTACTGTTCCAGCACGTGTGCAGCCAGAAAAACTGTTCACCTCTTTAAGCTCTATCAGTCGTCTCACTTTTCAGCTTTTCAGCCTTTTCAAGTTTTTTAAATATTCATCTTTCTGCCTTTTCAGCTTCTTCATAATAAACAGCACGTTCCTGGCAAATTTTCCTTTCCTCAATAAATTCATTCATGTCCTTGATGGTAATAATAGTGTAGTCCATATCATATGAATATGAATAAATACACAAATAAATAAAAAAAATGTATATATATGTATGTAAAATTAATTTTAGTATTGGGGTGGGGTTTACATTTATAATGACCCAGGGTGACCAATAGTGACAGATCTGCCAACCAATCACGAGCGATTATTCTTGCTTAAAAGTAGTGGTTTCATCCAATACTGAGTGAGGAAATTCAAGCCGTCTCTGGCCAGGCGTGGTTTCGCTGCTATTCATATGCTAATTAGACCGTTTAGCATCTCTGTGAGCTCCACATACGTCATAGTTCGTTTCTGACAATTTGCGGCACCGACAAACGCGACGTTTGCAGGCGGTAAATTGTCGTATACTGCCAAAAATTAGGGAGATTTTCGGGCATTTATGGGGTTGAAAATCCCACTTTTCATGCAGTGTAACAGACTGTAGAAGGGAGAGAGAGAGAGAGACACACATGAACAGACTGCAGGGGAGAGACAGTAGCCGTTTTTACACAGAGAAGGCGGCACATTTGCTCCAATGTAAGGCCGGCAAATTGCCGCCTTCTCTTTGTAAACACGAGGTGTAATATTCCTCCTTTTCTAAAAGCCGCCACTTAGCCGCCTCTGGGGTAGGCGTAAACATGTGACGTGACATGAGACTCCAGGAGACTCTAGCATCTCCTGGATCTCAGCGGCTTTCCAGTTGCTCATGTTGACGTCCGCGGATGAAGTGATGGATTGACTGCTGTGATCAGGTGTTTCCTGGTTTTAAAACTCCCCGGCGGAGGCCCGCACAACAGTGCACGTCATCGACACCTCTGCCCATTTCACGCAGAGCCGGCACATTTACGCCTTGTTTTTAGATAGCAATGGAGGCGGAAATAAGTGTACCCTCCGAGGCGTCATATTAGCGGCCCAAAACAGGCCGCCAATATGCCGCCTTCACAAAAACTTTCAGAGACGTTGAACTCACCATAGCCACTATGGCTTGTTCCAGATGTGGTTTATTTCACTTCTTTGTAAGTTGAAATGATAGCCCTGTAAAAGCATTTTTGTATGATGTTCTGGGCACAACACCAACATGGTGATATGGGATACGCTGTTCTCGAACCAGCAACTTTTATGACCATGCAGCTATGTGGCATGGTCTGATACCATTTGGCCACCAAGGCGCTCCAACAGACACATTTGGACCACTATCACACAGGGCATGATTTTCACAGTAATGACCATGTCTGTTTTGATGGTGTGTAAAAGGAAGAAGTGGGAGAACGTTGGCTATTTACAAAAAAACATTGTTGGATCATACTCTGTTTTCCTGGTATCAAATAATACAATCGTCAGTTATTGGCATTCTGAAATAATCATGTATGCTCTGAGTGCGACATATGAATAATATGAAGGAAACACATAGTGTAGACAAGACACTGTCGAACCTTTAAGGACAATTGAGTTTCTTTGTCAACCTGGGGTATTTCCCATAAATCTGTCTATTGGGGCTCGATGTTTTGCGCTAACTTTGCATTCGCCACCCACAGATGTGGAAAGGTTACAGTGCCATCTGTATAAAAAGGTAACAAATAGACTCATAATGCATTCAATTGTCTTGCTACATGCTAGCGCGATTTCCTGATGCACCACAAACCATTGCGCTCTGAACTTCACAGAGGATTGTACAAATCATGGCGTACGGAAGCGCTGGTTGCATATTTGTAAATCGGGATTATAGGCCAATCTCATGGCAGGTTGATTGAATCGGGCCGCCCGTCTTCCTCCCGTCCTAAGCCCCTTGGCGCTTTCAGGAGGGGAGAGATAAAGGGATTTGGGCTCTCTGAGATTTGCAGTGAGACTTCTTATACCCTGCCAACACACACTGACACTCACACACACACCGACACATACACCTCCACCTCATACCCCCAGCTGCTGAGCAGATTGTTTTCAAGCAGGGCCCCGAGGCAAGAGCCCACAATATATGCTTCTCAAATTCATGCTTTCAATACCTCTGGCATGGCGTTTTCTAACTGAATGTTCCTGCATGCCTGATTTGATAAAATGCGTTTGCTTTGAGTTAAAGTTGTCATCCAAAGGTCAGACCATCCCCCAAACAGGAATAAGTCTCATTCATTGTGTTGCAAAATGATTTTAGCGTGTGGCATCTTCTGTTAAGGTTTTAGTTAACTGGCTGAATTGGCTTGAAATATCTCCTATGTATTTTGTATTAAAGAACTGCTCGACAATCAGCATGATAGAGGAGAGGATGTTTTTTTGGAGAATGCAAACTTCTTATTTCTTCTTTTTTCAAGCCAGCCAGTTGCTTTCATTCAATATTAAAGACATGGGATATGGTCTAAACAGCAGGATCAAGCTCCGGTTTTAGTTCAAATGATGTCAGTCTTCACATTTCTATGACTTCTGATGAGTTTTACGTGGGTAGAAAAATATGAATTCAGTCTTCTATTGGAGAGTAGGTTGAAATTAATTGATTGCCACCCACTTAAATATGTTGGAATCACCTAAAATATAATTGGAAAAAACAATCCCCAACATTGTTTGGTGCGGATACCAGATAACCCTAACCCTCAGCCCTTGTATCTATATAAGACAAGACATCTGAGACAATGGAGAATAAATTCAGTGTTTTATAATAGTGAGATGTTAACCTTCACCTTCAGGGCATGAAAGAGTTTCTCCCATAAAGCTCAGAGGCACGGCTGGAATGAATAAAACCATGCTGCCGTTAAAACAAGAATACCAGTACGCTCCAGCACAGAGTTGGAATTGAGAGTCCACTTGACATGGTTTGCTGTTGTTAAATATTTACATGTCCATGAGCTTTATATTTTTTGCAGGGCCTTCTGATGGAGAACAATCCCTTTGCCTCAACAGCGGGTCTCATTTCCTGTATGTGCTCTCTCTAACATCTCAGGTTTCTTTTGCAAAACTTGTAATATCCAGTCTCTTTAAAGAATAAATAAAAGGAACACAGACCTCTGAGAACCTCTGGACATCCTGTGTCAGGGTCCCCACACGGCTCCAGTTGTAGTAGGTGAGAAACTTCACTACTGCGGGGTTCACAGCGTTGTCCGATGGGACGGTGCGGAAGAAGTTGGGGTACTTTTTCTTGTCTGCCAGAACTGGGGTTGTTGCTGCGAATGACAGCTGGAAGGAGACAGAAGACAGAACAATACAGTGAGCCCGATGGTTAAACACAACATTCATAAACTGTCAAATATTGTGTCACTTAACCTAATGCACCAAATGTGAGATAACTGGTCTGCCCTTGCTTTTGACTCTTGTTATTACAGGAACTAAACTGTGGAAGCGTAGCCACACAAGCTTATTCACAGTCTGAGGGTGTGGACGAGTTAACTCTTTCAAATTACTTCAAATGTCAGCGATATAGTCCCATCAAAGTGTAACTGTAAATAGATCTGTAAATATTGGGTGGCTATTGATGACCCCCATATGCATGACCTTTCAAACTGGCTTCATACTGTGCCTTTGCCTCTGTGTGTGAGTATGTATAGGTGTGCAAGTTTGTGTGTTTGTGTATGCGATTCATCTCTGGGTTTGTAAGTTGAAAGCATTTCCGTTCTTTACTTCAAGCAGGTTTTGAATCAGATTCCTGAGACACACGCACACGCACACACACACACACACACCTAAGAATAACCTCAAATGCAAATTGCCTTTGTACACACATGTTTTATTCAGTCCGACCGCTGTAACCTAAGCACATTTGAAGCACATCTCCTGTAACTCTATTCATGTTCAAAAAAGGTACCAAACTTTAAAAGGCAAACTTTTTAAAGTCTTTTTTCCAGAGCATTAGCACGTTAATGATCTAAATATGATGCAGCAAGCATAAACCCAACTGAAACCAAAAAGACAATAAACCCAAAAACTGAATGCAATGCAGTTGGAGAGTGTTAAGCTAATATCAGACTGGTGAAAGCATTTAAGATTTATTAAGCGATTAATGTGGTTCGAGCGTGCTTGTGAAACACGATGAGAATGTCTTTAAATGTATTCCAAATAAAGTGTAAAGCCCTCTTCTTTCTCTTCACAACACAGACACTATCACCACCCACCGTCACAGTTGTCCTCATTTCCACCCTTCCCACCTTTCATTTGTCATTTCCATGCTAATCAAGTTTTGCTCTCCCGCTATTTCCCACTATGTCGCATATTTTCAACAGTAGGTCACTAATTTTCTCCAGAGGCAGAAATGGCTTTAATTAATTTTTTCATTAAGATTAGAATTTGCAAGTTTGCACAATGTAACAACCAACATGTGCTATAACGGACCAAAAATATCTGCCACTTTATTGTTTAATTTGCATATAACCCTAACCCTATATTCAGTTTATTTCTGTTTTAAGCAGAATCAGAGTACTTGATTTGCAGAACTGTATCTAATATGCGTACTATAAAAGCAACCACGTAGTCATTTCCCATGATGTGTTTAAAGCAGAGCGTGACAACACAGCTACAGACATTATCACCAAACACCAAAGACACATTTGTAAACATAAATAACTTTCTGAAACAGGTACTGAATGTTTAGGCAGCTGAAATGAGATAATAGGGCACCATGCTCTACTTTCAATGTCATATCTCTGCTAATATAATAAGCGATATGAATCAGCTCGGGGTTAATTACATACTTTGTAGAGATTAAGCAGAACTTGTGATTCACGATAGCGATCAACACTAGGATATTATAATTCTGACTGAGACCAAGAGGTACACCAGTAGATTTCCTAAAAGTGTTGCGAAAGCCTTGAGGAGTTCAAGCACTTCCTAACTTTAGGGATGACTCTGATCTTGTCATTAAGCCTCTATTCACTTCCAGACATCTTCACTACTTATTAATCACAGCACCGCTCGTATACTCGTACACTCACTGAAACTTGATGCTGTAGGTTGAAAAGAGAGTAACCTAGGATGACAGAAATGTGGGAAATTAACTGAAGGTTTAGAGGGCATTCATGACTCAAACATCATTTATGGATGGCAGGACTGACAGTCCCAGGAATTGACTATATGATGCAAGATATCGTGACAGCTCTGATAGGACAGCTTGACTTGAGCGTCTTGGGCAGAAATACAGTATAATCAAAATAGATTTTTTTATTTCTTAAATATGCATAACATTAAAGATGACAAACAGTTTTCGACGCCAATGGCCTCCTGTCATCACAGAAGAACACAGATCTTACCCAGGAGGCCTCATGGATGACAGGTATGTTTATATGTATGTATGTATATTGTAACTCGCAAATAACAACATAACAACTGAACCAGGTGCTGACTACAATGTAGTGCATCATCCAATTTTGCTACCGTAGTTATTGTGTGACATCACCATGCCTATCTTTATGTCAGGGCTAGTTAGTATCCCAAACTGGCTACTTAACAAGAAGACCCATGATAAAAAAAGACAAAAGTGTGCCATAAAATCATTATATTTTTCCCATGATAATGCTAAATTGTGATGGTCAAATTGGCAGGAAGTGAGCTGGATGGCTATAAGCAGCCTTAGGGCAGCTGGTGTTTGGCTAACAGAGCTAACGGCTAACTGAACTAATAGAGCTAGCAGCTAAACAAACAGTAGGACTAAGAGTTTACCTGTACTGAAATACTTCAACTGAGTAAAGTTTGGAGATGAAAGTACTTTGAATGTGAATACTTTCAACTAACAACAATTGATGATAAAAACAAATTAAAGAAAAATACATTTTGATTTTGGCTGTTGATATTCAGAGAACCTAAATTGGAGGCCTGTCTTTTATTACAGACTCATCAACCTCTATTATATCAGCCAAGCAATTTCAGAGGATCCCAAATCTGCAAGTCGTCATCCAACCAGTGGGAAACCCTCAGTTTGGCCCACTAAATCACCACTTTCTGCACAGACCCACAGGGGGTTTGTGTTCACACATCAGCGAGACAGGCTTTAAAACAACACATGGATTACAGCCATCAATTAAGCAGGAAGAAAGGCCTTTATCTTGCTACCACTGCTAAATCCAAAATCACCCACCAGTCTTAGAGGGCTTCAAGGGGCCTTTCCAGCGTTGCCTTAATCGGCGTTTAGCTAAGGCTGTTTGCTACACCCACACTGGGAGATACTTCCATGGATCTCTAATAAGAGCAATTGATCCTCTCAAGCCAAATTGATTGCACCAGTTCTTTCATGACTTCACTGGGAGGAGACTTTTTGGCCAGCAACAGCCTTATTGCTTCTCCCCCTTAGCTGTTTTTAGTTTTGCCTGGGTTGTGTTTATTTTGTAGGAGTTGTTTTTGCTTGTGGCAAAATTGTGTGTTTCATCCACTACACCGAGCTGAGAAAACAAGAGGAACTACAGAAAACAACATCGGCCAACAACCACACATGCTGCATTTAAAACTATTGGAGGTGAAGGCGCTACAGTGTTGGTTATCCTTTCGGTTTTCTCTTAGAAGGGAAGTAGTATCACTGTTGATTTGGTTCAAGAGAAAATGTAAACATATCACTAATAAAAAACATATTAAAACCAGCAATGTATGATGACTTTCTCTGATTCAAATAACCAAAAATGTTTTAACAAAGGGCTCAGAAACCATTTGGATTGTATGAGAGAAAGCTTATTGTCTCTGCTAATAATGTTCAAGTGGTGAAAAATCCAATAAAGGATTATTGAATCGGAGGCCATCAGATGTGCCAAGTAAAGGCCTTGACATATAACAATCGAAATGGACCATCACACAATAGATATGAGTTTTAAAGACAGAATTGCATCATTAAAATGTGGCCTACAATGACAGCGACCCACTCATTTGATGCGAAACGGGACACTCAGCAAATCTTTGCCAGCTCAAGGGTTGTTGTTCAAACTAGAGATTGTAATTCAGCATTTTTGCATGACCACCTCTGTGGACACAATGAGAATAGAAGTCAGATCGAGACCCAACCGGCTGTCTCTCAGATCGAGAGATGCACGTCTCACCAAACTCAAATGAAAGCGTAAAACAAGGTGGTGCTGATCAAATATGTACTGTGGGTGCATTTCCTATGTTTTTAAAAACATATTTGAATTTACTAGCTGTTACCACCGCCATATTGTTTCCCGTTTCAAAACCAGGCACTATTAAATTCGCAGTATGTCACCTACTGTAGTAACAACAGCGCAGTGCATTTTGGTCTTTGTAGGTTTTCTACCTTTAACATAAATAAATTAACAGCTGTTTTCTATGGTCATGTCACACCACTTATTTCTACTGCACGGACGGACTTTTATGAAAAGGACATCAGTGAAATACTTCTTTAATGTCCAATCATGATACCAGGCAAGTTTCTCCATCTGTTTTGTGTCAGTAAAATCTAAGACAGGGACAAAAAATGCCTTGTTTAGCTGCTGAATCCAGGTCAGTTGATGTGAGGGGGCTAACGTTTACTCAGATAAAATGCATGAAGTCTATAGGCCAATCTATGTCAGCTACAGCACAATTTTGTTAATTAAGACAGCCAAGATGAGAGGGAGCTCCAATTTATTATTTAAAGAATAGCCTAGTCTTTATCTAACTCTGAACAGCCTTTTTTGGAGGAAAAGCCAAAAATAGTTCCATGTTATCACACATCTGAGAGTAGTGGCTTATGTAAGAGGGTTTTAAAGAGGGCCAACCCAAATAGGATGGTCTTTGGAGAAGAGCTCTATACCAATGTTAGATTTACACATGCCGTGTGCACATACACACAGATCACGCACAGGTTAAGGCACATGCATTCACATACTCCCTAACTGCAGATGTCTCTGATTCACACAATCTACAGCAGCCTTCCTTTGCTAGCAGTAATTAAAACTGTGGAAATGGGCTCCGGGCAGCTTCTCCCTCTCATCTCACCACAAGGTCACGGAGGGCTTTCGGTAATGCGACTGAGGATCCGTCTGGCCCCACTGAGACATAACGTTTTCCTCAAGTCTCGAGGTGAATCGCTGATACCATCGCAGTGGAGATCCATTCAGACATCCTGTACACACAGTCGCTTATTCCGTTCTATTTGAAGTTTGAACAAAAGCTTTGCTGCCTCTCAGTTTGGGCTTATTACAGTCACAATCACAACAGAATAGAAGAGAATAGAAAAGAGAAAAGAGGTACAGAAAGGTGAGTAGAGACATTAACGCTGATTCATATGGTACACCTTGAGAAAGTTCTGAATCGATCTTCTTAATATGTCAATCACCAACTGATTCTTTGTAAGGCTTTTAACAGTTGTCATGACTGCTGTCCACGGTGCTGATTCTGTTCTGAGCTGAGCTACAACCCCACTGGTGAGGATACACAATAAGAGCAGCAGTTTATTGAGTTACTCAGTTTTCTGTACCATAACCAGCAAATGATAAGATACTAATACTGTATGTTAAAGTAAGACATGAACAAAGAAAAGTTTAAACCCTGTAAGTGTGAGCAATTGTGAGCAAGTTAGAATTTAGCTAAGTAGCTAAGTCATCTCACAAAGTGTGAGTGGTGTCGCAGCACATGGTGGTTGAATGGTTATGGAGTGGTCTTGGGTTTGATTTTCAAAAATGAACATGAATATTAGGTTATTTATCCAGTCAGTGCCCCTTGGCTTAGTGGCTTAGAGCTGGATATGGTAACAGGATGCCCACTGCGAGTTAAAATTCAAGGATCAAATTTTACTCTGTTGTATATATGACAAGAAAACCTGTTATATATTTTTGGGGATTTTAAACTACAGTAAAAACAGTAGCTTTAGTTATTTTTGTGTTAACTTCAGCATATAGATTCATAAAGTTTCGAAACTTTGATCCACGGAGCGTGTTCTCTACACTTGAGTGTTAAGCACATTTTCAGTAACTACCATTAGCTACAACAACACTAGCCAAATTGTGGGGTTGTACTTAGGCCAATCAAACTAAATGCTGACATCAGCATGCAAAGTTGCTAACATCATTCACCAGGTAGCGCTGTCCACGCTCACTGTCAGGTTAGTGTGTTTAGCATGTTACTGACACTGGTCAACCTCATGGTGGTGCTAAAGGAAAGGTCAGGGGACAATCAAAGTCAGTGGAATTCGTCATCTGGGAGCGATGAATGCCTGTAGATATGTCATGTTTAATAGTTGCTGGGATAATTCAGTCTATGGCAAAGTTGTGGTACAAATGACCAATGGACAGAGTCATCGTTAAAGCAAAGCTGTTAGTATGGCTAAGAATGAGATTAGTAATTGACTTTCCATTTGATAGAAGCTATAATAGCTTCTCTCTTAATTGATTATTAGTGCTCTTTGCAGGAGTTAGGCATTGTGAGTCAGTGTGTGAGACAAAGTTGGTTTGTCTTTCCAACTACGCTATCACACAGTCGCGGTTAAAGACCTAGATATACATGTTAAAGCCCTTATTACCATCATCCACTGCAAAACGTCTCTTTGTTTATTGCTTCTGTAATATACCTGCCTGATTTGGCCTGGGACTGGTAATCAATGTTGCATAAATTAAAGGCAACAAGCCTCACAACCTATGCTAGTGCCAGCAATTTGAAGGAGAAATGGGGAAGATGCAAGAGAGTGTGTCTAATCACTTTGACGGATCTAATAGCATTGATTGGTCCTAGCGGGACTGCTTCGCGAAAGGATCTGCTGGTGCTAATTGTGTAGTTGGCCTTTGAATAATGAAGTGGCTATCATGGAGAGGCTGGATAAAAAATGAATGGTAGGTAAATATCAGCTCACTCACTGTGCTTTGCTCATGCGTTTTTATGTTTGTTATACCAAAGGTGTTACATCGCTGACTAATCTGAAACTGTGGGTTTGTAATCTGACAGTGCCATCAATGCATTCAACACAGAAATAAAGTCTTGAACAAAAATTCAGTTCAGGAAAATTGATGTTCCACCGCCAGCGTTCACCACTTATCCAATAACAAGTACTTAAAAACAAGCTGCCACTATTTGATCAAGTATCTAGGCACAAATATCAATAAGACCATAAGTTTTGTGGGAAAGCTGGATCAATATTTCAACAACACACTGACAAACCTGTAAAAACATCCAAAAATAAAAGCATGCACTCTGCTTTTAAAATTACTTTATCTCCACAAAATGTACCTTACAAATTCCACTACAAATCTCGAAAGGTTGAAATGTTCGTTTCTGAAGACTTGTAGCTTTGCGATGCAAGTGTGCTGCAGCAAGTATTATGGGATATTGACAAGACATGAGTAGCAGGTCACACAAAGGTCACACATATAGTATGAATCGCCTACACTAACATCAGGGATGTTCAATCTTTAACATAGAGCTAGTCACCAAAAATACCCAATGACTCCATTTAGTATGTTTTGCAACATTATTAAACCACTTAGAAAAGAGCGGTTTACAACAGCAAATACATTTTGAGGCAAGCATAACCGAATTATGTTTTCTATTAACATAATGACTAAATATTATTGATTAACATACCTGGCAAGTCACAAAAATGTAGTGTCACAACATATTTTATTTGTTTTCTGCCCACATTGGCAATCCTGTGATACACAAAACACTCAAAGTAAAGTAACTTCAACATTATTCTATACTACTTCATAATAATTTAGTAAATGTTTTTTTTGTGTATTGTTCAGGTAAAAAGTTAAATTTTCTGTCTTTATTTGATAAGAGAGGAGGTCTAGGTGCAATCCACGGAGAAATGCAGCTCATAATCAGAAACTGTGCACACTTCCATGAGGTTGTGATGTTACAATTATGCAGCACTGAGCCACGCCCCAAACACTTCTAGGGTTGTAAAAACACACAAAGCTGATGCAGAAACACAGCGGGGGGGGTCCCTACTCAGGCCTGTGAGAGCTGACCAATCACAGGAGTCTGGGCTTTTTAGGAGGGGGGCCTTAAAGACACAGGCACTGAAACGAAGCATTCGGACAGAGGGTGAATAGAGGTGCTGCAGCAAAGGGAAGTATGATAAAAATAATGTTTTTGACATTAATGTTCTAGTAGACACCCAAAAATGATAGTATGAACCTGAAAATTAGCATGATATAAGACCTTGAAGGTAAAGGAAAGATCAGAAAAAATATGCAGTGACTCAAGACAAGACTTTTTCATTCAAATCTCACCAAAATAATAATCTTTCCATAACCGAAGTGCTGTTGTTACCTAATCACAGACAGGAGTGTGGACGCAAACCCTGAACTATGCCACAGCCATCCATCACGACCACTGCCCTGCAACTCCAGCACGATACATTATTGTAGCATATCACTAACTTCAATTTAAACACATGAAATGAAGTTACCTGTTTCAGACCTCGATTGGGTGCACCTCGGAATAACAGACTTTCGAGAGGAGCTTTGAGGCAACTTCAAGTAAGAAAAGTGAAAGGAAAGATTTGATAATCACATGGGATCGTATCAAACGACTTCAAACGCTCAACCCACCTGTGCCTATTATTTTTAACTTCGCCCACAACACAACAGATTCAAAGCTCATCCATCCTGACGGAGCCCCGAGACCCCGTGCAGAGTAATAGCTAGGTAATAGTAGTGCTGTTGATCAGGAAGCACGGAGGTGGTCCTAGGGTTTATTCAATATTCAAGAGAGGCATTTGGCACACCATGGGAGCACCCAGCTGGAGAGGCTGCAGCAAGGGAGAGGCTTTGGACCCCACACCGTCCAGAACTCATTAGCACCAGGATAGAGGAGGGAGAAATGGATGAATATTGTAGATGGTGGAGGAATTGAGTGAGAGGCCTGGTGGTGATAGGCGAAAAAACAACTTAAAGAAGAAGAAAGATGAGACTGGAACTATGAGCCGGTCATGAAATTCTGCGTGTGTGTGTCTGATTATTGATCTCTAACTGCATAGTGAAGTTGTTGTGTGTGGGCTGTATGAGTACAAGCAGACAATGCACAGGTAATGTATTCATGTCTGTCTTCACATAGCACCAGATCATCATATTGCTTGGTCAAACATGCGCTGGTGGAAAACAGCAAACCATTTTCCAAATGTGAGGCGGTGCACTGAAGTCATCTCATTTTAAAGTTGGGAGTTAAATAGAGAGGAGTGAATCTGTTCGACTCAGCTGCAATTTAGCTCTGCGGTGTGAGAGTGATGGAGAACATATTGCTGTGTGGATTGAATACTAGGAGATATTTCAGATGTACTAATGGCACACAGAGAACAAAGTGGCTTCAGGTCCACATTAGTTGATACAGCTTCCTACACGGGGCTGGACCAGTGTACAAAAGCTCCAAATCACATAGAACAACAGGTAAATTCATGTTTAATGGAGTGAATTGTGTTCCACTGCTAGGCAGGGCTGCAACTAATGATTCTTTTCACTATCGATTCATCTGCCCATTATTTTCACAATTAATTGATTAATTGTTTCATCTACTGTACAAAATGTCAGAGGATTATTTAAAAAAAATGCTCATCACAATTTCCCAGATCCCAAAGTGATGTCTTGAAATTGCTGATTTTGTCCAACCAACAATCCAAAACCCAAAGACTCATTTACTATCACACGTGACAAAGACACACAGCAAATCCTCACACTTAAGAAGCTGGAACTGATTATTGGATTATCAAAATAGTTATCTTTCTATTCACTTATCCCCTAATCGTATGATCAATGGAGCTCTTCTGCGAGGTACACTACTTTAGACAGAAATCTTCACATGTAAAGCAACAATTTAATTTAGTTGGTTTTTAACTAAAATATATATATAATATATATTATATATATATTATATATATATATAATATGCTTAGAATCATTAAAACCACCATACAAATCCATCAAAACTGGATAAAGACTCATAATAAATGTTCACACTGATCTACTCACGCACATGAAAAAACCCAAAGGCTTGCTCAGGCTGTATGTAAGGGGAAGGCTCCAGCTTTTATTGGATAGTTATAACCTGGAGGTACACATGCACCTGCACACATAAACGCACACTTGAAGGTGGGCATCACAATCGATTTTACAAGGTATTGGTTTTTCATTTTTGCAAATGGCTGAGAGCTATTTGAGAGGAGGCGCATTAGCCACGTGTGTACGTGTGTGTGTGTGTGTGTGTGTGGACAGTAAGTGCTGTGTATGTGCCGGGCGTCCATGCAGAAGATGAAGGACAGGAAGTGAAGGCTGATAGCGGCGGTGATGCTGGTAAACAGGCGTTTTGCTTTTAAGGTAGAAAATGTACTGATGTTTAGAGATAAAACTTGCTCAATGAGTGACCAAACTATCGCTTCCTTTTTAATAACTAATATAATAACTGATTTTACAATGGTTAGTCTTCCTGCACATAGTGAATTAAAGTTGTTCAGGCGTAATGCTGCGAAATCTACATGTGTGTAATATTTGTTTATATCATCGTTTGCCTCTCAAAACAGTTTAAAGCATCAAAAATAAGAACATAAAAAAACATACAGAATCCCACTTTCATCACCATAAAAATGTCAGAAAAAGTTCAACAGAAAAATTCGTATATAGTGATAGAAACAGCAAATCTCTCATTGAAACAGGTTTAACAATTGCGAAAGCCACCTTCCTCTATGGCAGGACACTGCACATCATCACATACTATACCCACTAACTGGCCCCTGGACAGGTGAGTGATGTGGCGGTCGCCCCCTTCTCTAATACCTTATGGTCTGCTGCAGCCCCGGCTCTAACATGTCAATCATGTTATGGCCAACATGTACACACCCACCCATGCACAAAGCCTGAGCAATGTTTTGTTTGTGCTTGCCGGCCTTGCACAGCACCCCAACACAGCACTCCTACATCAGGTCAGATGGCTTAGACGTAGTTTTCAGCACCCTATTGTCAGTGGTTACACCTTTTCTTCCTCGTATCTCTGTCTGGCTTCTCTGACTGTCAATAACTGAGTGCTATTCTGAAACAATTTTAGACTAAGTAATGTGAGGAAGAGCCTCTGATGGCAGGTCTAATGTGATTAAAATGATGTATTAGTTTTATATTTGACATCCGGTCCTGCAATAGTAAAACATTTGTACGCCCACATCCGTCGCCTGCATCCTAACATGCATATAAAATTGCTGCACTAGGTTTGATGCTGGGACCAGCCTTGTCTAGGCACCTGATTACGCATACATGTTGCCCCTAAACCGATGCTGTGCACACATCCTACCTTTCCTGCACCTGTGTTCATCATTTGGATTGCCCTGCATGAACATTCAATCATATGTGCACTGCTGCTGAATCGCTGCTGAGCGAGGCACAGGCTTTCATTTACACGCCGCAGGTATTTCATCCAGCATGCACAGACATCCCACCCACACGCGCAATGCCTCCTCTACTAAGGTTCCCCTTGTTCAGTTTGGTCCACGCATCACTGACAAGTGCGACGAGTAGCCAAGAACAAGATGTACAAAGAGAAAGTGAGGAAAGGGCTGAGAAGACAGCAGAGACAAGTGGGAATTAAATGACTGCAAAAAAGAGTGAGG
Source organism: Spondyliosoma cantharus (assembly GCA_900302685.1). NCBI lineage: Eukaryota > Metazoa > Chordata > Actinopteri > Spariformes > Sparidae > Spondyliosoma > Spondyliosoma cantharus. The sequence goes on from OMLP01046257.1 coordinate 51,151, forward strand.
ACAGAGTAACCTGTTCTGCTCCAATCTGTAATCTCAAACACATTAACCATCCCGACGAGTATTTTTTTTGCCTCAAATCAAACACCAAACCAACTGTTCAGCATCACAATAACACAAAATCCAAGATGTAAGGCTCAAGCTTAAGAGTTAAGACTCCAGTTAATTACTGATAGGCCGATGGTTGCTCATCTCACTTGTTAATGCTGTGTAAAGGAGTTTAAACTCAGATTAAGATGCCTAGGCTCTTCCCTCAAGATGACCACTTAAAGCTGCATCACTGACACGGGATGGATAGTGGAGTGTGCCTGTAGACTCTGTTCTGAGGTCAGTGGGGATCTGATCGCCGGCTTGTCTGACACGATCAAATGTGTAATATAGCTTGATGTGTCCATTGAGTGTTCTCATGTCAAAAGCACAGATTAAGTCAAACAAATATTCTTGATTTTAACGGCTGTTCTAAAAATTGTAAATCAAATGAGAAACGTGGGCAGTCACCGCCTCTCCTGCGCCATCTCACATCACCCAGTAATTCATAAGAGCCTGTTTGTTGTACAGTATTGTATGTGCTTGGCATGTTAGATGTGAAGCATAAATCAATAGAATGTGCCACTCGTCACCACCCTGTCTCTGGGAGTCTGAAGCGGGAAAGATGGGAGACCCCCACCCCCTCTCATCACCTCTTCCCTGAAACAAGCTAATAGGACTCAGCCGTTCTTCATATGGCAATCTGTTGACGTGCTGTCCTTGAAAGATGGAGATGAGTGGCAGTGAAGCATCACTATCACAGGCGGTGATCGCGGGTGGAAACATATTCTTATCGATCCAGGTGTGGTGGAGTGTATGGCAGATATCGACCGGATCGGATGTGGAGTGAGAGGAGAGGATATGATGCCCACTTAAGCTACAGCCTGGGAAGTCACTTACCAGAGCATGTTTATGAGACAGACGCATGACATGAGTTCTGTGATTTAAGAAACACAGGAGAGGTGCTGCCATTCCTATCACAACAAGATGGTGAAAAGCTTTTTTCATGTGTTATTTTAAGCAGATTAAATCTAAACTAAAATCAATTCAAAAACATGCTGCCAGGATAGTCACCAGAAGAAAGAGAGAACATATCAACCCATTTTGCTAACATGCACTGGCTACCAGTACTTTAAAGTCCTATTACTGGTTTACAAGGCTCGTGACAGGACTAAATTACATACTCTTTGTCGTTTTACAATTCTTCGGGGCCTTTCAGATCAACTTAGAAATACATATTATAACACAAATAAGAAAAATTGTCAGTACTATTACACTCCCAACCCAAGGCTTTGAGAGATGCAAGCTCTGTGAACACTTGTTCAACAACAATTGATAACCTATTTACTTAACATTGTATTAATTCCTCCTTTGTTTAATTCTTATCTTTTATGTATTTTATTATTCTTCTACCTTCTTTTGTTTAATTTCTATCTTTTACTGTTCTTAGCATACCTGTTCTTGCTGTTTGCTTGCCTCTTTTGTTTGGGATTCATCCGCTTGCGTGGTTTTATCATGTAGTATCTGCACTCATCTTCCTGTTTATTGAAAAGCACTTTGAGGTACACCCCATGTACCAAAGGTGCTATGTAAATAAAGTGCGATGGTGGCAAATTAATGAAAAACTGTCCCGACACAGGAATGGTACGACAGCTGATCTATTTCATGATACTATGTAACTGACCACGCTTTAGGTGCTAGATAGTATCACTGCATGCTAGCCAAACCTTAGACACGGCAAAAACAGTGAATACTAGGAGGTAGGAGGTGGGGGGCTGTGAGTGATGGTATTCTGCCGCCTAGCTCCATAACTATTCTATTTATAAATAGAGATTTGATACCGTAACCTGAAATCTCACTGTGCTCCCTGCTGCTGCCACTTGGCTGCCTATGAATGATTAATGAGCAGATGCTGAACTGTAGAGACCATTATTGTTCTTTTCTCCCCTGCCTCCCTCCCCTTCCTCTCCATCCATTGCTCTATACACTGATTCCTTCAGGGAGGCAGGGGATTACATTGCATGAGCTAGTGTTTTTTCTCTCCTTACTTGGCCAGGTTGTGGCAAACACACTGCAAAAAGTGTCCTTGTATTAAACGGATACTCCTGCCAGAATCTTTTCAGCATCAAATTCCCCCTGTGGACTTAAAAGGTTGCTGTAAAAAGGCTTTTTCTATGTGAAAAATTGCAGCTGTGGTCAGCTTTATAGGCCCTTAAACTTATTTTATCAATCAGCTTCTTTCCAGGAGTAATGGGATCCTGTGTGACCAGACTTTTTTCCTGCCAAATCTAAAACAGTTTTAACTATTTCCAAAACAGTCATCTCTGTCTGTCTGATACCTGTCTATAAATGCAGAACCTGCGGGCAAGGGACAAGATTTGGGCACTGGAAGGGTTTGGTTTCCGTTTGTATCCCATTTGTTTGTTTGTCCTGGTAGTTTGGATCAGTCAAGTGTGAGCGGCAGTGTCATCCACACATAAATTTTACTTGGGCGGGCCGCCCAGAGCGATTGACGGCTGCCCAAGTATATTGGGTGACGAATTTTAGCATTTTTCACTTTCAGTTTTTCGTCCATCTTAGAGAACGATGCCATCCGGAATCGGTTAACTAGTGGTCAATCTGCCCTTCGTCTTCACCTCCTGTCTACTGATATTCATACATGCTCTGCAGAGAAACAAAACAGAGATAGAGAGGTTCGCAGGTATTACACCTGTACTGTAGTTGCACTGATCGTGAAGCGACCACCACTATTTAATACAGGCCTACTTATGCCGTTGTTTCATACAAGCTTGTAAGTGCACCTGATTGCTGCGATGTCATTTGGTACCACATTGGTATTGATGGTTTCTATAGGCTACATAATTAACGACAAGCTTCCACCATACCCCTGAAAACCTGTTGCTGTGAATCAGGAGTGAAAACATTTAAAAACAATATAACATGTTACATCTCATTTGTTTAATCTGTGACAAACCAAAGTGTAAAAATGACATTATGTGATTTAATGGGGGGGCTATTTGTCGAGCTATTTCCTCGCCAAGTAATATAACTCTCTGGATTCCTCATGCTGAGGCTGCCAGGCAATCAGTGAAGAAGCTGCTGTGCCTTGCCAAGAAATACCGACCAATTTAGCAGCCTCAACCTAACAACACTTGGGTTTCTGGACACAAAATCCTCCCTTCAACCTCTCTGTAGTATAACAATCCCACAGTTCCTGAATTTAGTGGACATTTTATTCTTTACACTTATTTTTCTTCCCCTGACACAATTTGATGCCATTTAACTCCAATGTCCCTGACATAAACTCAATCTGCTGTTTTCTATCAGTGAGGAAAATACAAAGTGTCCTTTCAGGGTCCCCAAGGGGTAGGTGTGTCAAAGTCAAATGATCACGGATTTGGGGTAAAGTAGGCAAGAAATTTGACACTTGTCACCTGCAAATCACTCCACTCGAACCAAAACTAACGCAGTTTTGCTAATTTCAAGCTAAAATCAAATGTTTTACTATTTCTGTTCTTTCAGACGACAGCAAAATGTGCACACATGCACAACCACGCAGATTTTCCATGTCCAAACATGTACTTAATGCTCCCTTTAACATGTGAATGTTTCATCTCATAGCCTGAGAAAAAAAGGGGGGGAGCTGAGAGGAAATTGCTTACTGCCTCTAAGGAGGAACATACGTGTTTACTGACGCTCGGCAAAGTACTAACATATCTGAGAAAATGGCACAGTGTAATATTCATTCTATAATAGGTTATGTATGGGCAGTGCAGGGGAAACCCACACACAGGCGATTCATGTTGTGAGTGGGCAAACATTTCACTGGAGACAGCCAGCATTTGCAAATTACTATCTTTAAGTTGGCAGACATCTAGTTTGCCTCTCTCTCTCTCTCTCTCTCTCTCTCTCTCTCTCTCTCTCTCTCTCTCTCCCATTTGCTGGAGAGAACATTTACAGTCCATACTTATGGGACTCTATCTGTCCCATTTGGTCCAATAATATTCGGATGTTACTCTTCCCCTTGCTTTTCAATTGAATTGTTAATGAAGCCAGCAATAAATAAAGCATGGGTACGCAGAACAGACATGGTGTGCGAGAGAGGGAGAGGGGAAAAAAAAAAGCACAGACTGCCAAAGCGAGAGGATGATGCTGGGAACACCCAGATGGCTACATGAGCAACGCCGTCTCCCTCTCTAATTTTTGTTTCTCCTGTACATTCTCTGTCTTTTTTTTCTTCATCTCTCTCCAAGGGACGGCAGCATCTTGTTTTGCATGTAAAGCAGAGCAAGAATATGAGACGGGTAAGTGGAGAGGATGCATGTTGATTGCTCCTAAACGGTTGGAGCTCGGCCGAGAATGAAACCAATACTCTGAAAAAAGAGAAACAGGTGATTTCTGTTATTTGTGTCCTTTCTGTCACACTTTATATCTCCTGTAATTCTTCTATCACTTTTTCCCCCACAGTCTCTTCTCTGCATCTCTGTGTGTCATCAGGGTGTAAAACTCAGTGTGGCAGGTCACTTCACATTTCTACTGGCCACTCAATTTTCTTGTCTGCTACTTCAGAAATCTGTGTAGAAGGCTTTAGACTTGTGAACACTGAGTCACTGGTACTTGACATTAGAAAAATAAAATATATCATGTCATCTTAATCCCTAACTTTTCTTAACTGAAAAACGTCTCATTAAAAATAGCATTTAATATAAGAACATGTCTGACTTGTTGGCAGGTGACCTGAGATTTTTACAGGCCACAGCCAGCATTTAGCCTGCATTTGGCAGGTGCAAATTTCATTCCCCGGGTGATAACTATGTTTATAAATGCAAATCATCATGGGGACACACATGTATGTCTGTTGAAGCTGATATTAGGCTATCACACATTTATCAACCCAGTCGCCAGAATAAATCTGTTAGTTGTCATACATGCCATGTCATACTTGACTTTCATGTTGGAAGAAGGTGTTTAGGCAAGACAAGGAGGCTGCAAAGCCAGAGACCGTGATTTGAGACACTGGATATTTTTGGTGACAAAACCAGATATTTTAAGTCAAAACATCATCTTTCTCTTACCCTCAACAAGTGGTTTATTTGTCAGTCCCAAGCAAACCACAGCGCAGCATAGCATGTCTCACCACAGACTGCACACAAGTTTATGTTTCATCTGTAAAATGCCCTCTTCTGTGCATCCAATTCTTTAAACCTGCATTAACTGATCATCAACCATTATATTGTTATTAATTAAACTCTCAAATAGCTTCACAAATACGTTATTGATCCGGCTTTAATATCTGCGTATATGTGTGTATGTGCACATAGGCGTCAGTACCAGAATCCCTCGATCACTCAAGCAAAGGATTCCAATTCAGACGAGAGGCAATATGCGACCTAATGCGGCACTGCAGCACTGCTGGAGCTCCAGTGACTTGTCCCAAGCATGAGAAGAAGCTTGTGGTGGGAGGGCCACTATAATTGGTTATACATCCTTGAAAAAGCTCCCCTGATGTCAATATTACTCAGACCACCAAGCCCATTTCCCCCGTTCTCTCTTTCTCTCCTTCTCCTTCTCTCACTCCTCTCTCTCTCTCCCTCTTCCTCCATTCACAAAAAGACAGTAATCCTGCAGATTTATCTCGACTGCCCTCACCCTCTCCTCCCTCCTTCTCTCATCTTTCCTTCTCTCTTCATCTCTCTCCATTAGACGGCTAATTTGATTTGCAGGCCATCTCTTCTCCACTTACAGCCGGGGAAGAGATGGCCTGGAGATATCAGTCGCGAGATGAAGAGGCATAACATGCTTTTACATACCAGTGTTTCCCTGTGATGAGCACCTTGCATTATTTATGCACGTGATAACAACCTCACAGAGTTAGCAATTCGAGAACATTTCTTAGTTATTTAGAGGTCATTGCCATCGTGCTTTGAGGGGTGGCAGTTATTTTATTGTTCTGTACTGTGAACCACTGTGCAAGGGTAGGCAAGAGCAGGTAAACTGAGTCACTTTCCTGACAATAACGCATGTAACCAGAGTGAGAGTTAGGCCTTGTCCACACGTCGGCACCGTTTCAAGAATATTTGCATCCACACGGATCCACTGAAAACGACTCAAAAAGCTGTAGTTCATATTCCAGGGCTCTAGGGGCGCTTGAAAATTCACCAAAGGTGCAGACGGAGACGGAGCATGCGCATTAAGCTTGCGCGCTGTTTACAAACAGACAGTATCCAAAAACAAGAAGAAGAAGACGAAAATGGCTAGTGCAAGGAAACCAGAATCATTTGTGTGGACTGATAATGGGGCCGAATTGCTGCTGCGACTCACACTCGACTACAAGATGAGTAAGTTGCAAGAAACACGAACACAAGCAGATCCGCCATTGTTGTTGTTGTTGTTGTTATGAGACGTCGCGGGGTGGGGCGATGGTGTCATCGTTTCGGAATGTATGCGGATTCGCCGTCCACAAGAGAACGGGAGGGCTGTGTTTTCGGATTTTTCCACCCTGAGACCCGTTTGCGTTTGAAAGTGCGTTTTCAGTCGCTGCGTTACCAGGATCTGTGTGGACAGTTGGCCAAAACGATGCAATAAATTTCCTTTTCCACTAAAGAGCATTTTCGTCTGGACGGGGCCTTAGTTGCGAGCAGTTAGCTCACACCAAAGACAGTTCTTCTACACCCATTTTCCATTCAACAAGCCAAAGGTGTAAATGTATCTGTCTGACTATGAAAAACTGACACAGACCGTGACTTCAGATGCTTTCTAACAAAATATTTGACTTTCTTAGCCAGGATTTTAGGGCAGAGTGTTTGGCTCACCCAAGACTGGTGGGATCAGCTCTGATGTTAAGATGTTAAGTTAGAAATGTTTGGATAACACACACTGCTCTTAGTTCTATTTCTGCAAGGTGCTGAATCATTGCATGGAGGCACACACACATCAGAAAATGGACAAAGATCTTGGAGCAGAGATTTCGAGGCTGGCCATTGCTGACTTGGATTTTTATGCACTATTGTAACAGTATGAAAAAAGCTACAGTTGTGGTCTGTAGCTAACTCTACGACTTATTATAAATGTGTTGTGTTTGCTTTAATTTTACAATCCATTAAGTTGATGAATGGCACACCCTTGAAAGATTTTTTTTGCAGTATAAGAGGAACATTTGACGGAGAAGATTCGAAAATGTTGACTTCATCATTCCTGTGAGCTGGACTAAACACATAACACACTTCTTCCATCAGTATTCCACTCATCAGCAAATAGGGGAAAAGTTGACGCCTCTAGTTTTGTAGTGGGGGGCTGGAGAGCAATTTTATCACCCTTTTGATCTGACATGAGTCTCACAGCGAGAGCTGCAGGAAATGCATTATGCATTACTTGGAAAATATTCTATGGAGACTGAGAAATGAATGAATGAATCAGACTTATTTGTAAATCGATTAGTTGTATACTCACAGTATATAAGACAAGTGTTGATATGTGCATGCAATCTCAGTCAGATACAGTATGTTTCACATTTCTCCATACTCCTATGTAATCTGAGTAACAGAGTATACGACTTGGTTTCACAGAGAAACATCTGAGGAGTTTATGAAGAGATCTGAAGACCTGATATGGTTACTATAAAAAAAAAGGCATCACAGCAGAGGACACAGGAAGTGGTGGAAAAATAGCTTTGTTTGAAGTACAAAACAAAAGTGCGTGTGGCGGCACACTCAGGGGCTATTTTTAACACCTGAACAATATTCCTGTGAGCATCACTGTTTCTGTAAAGACTCAACATGCATCCAAACTACATTACAAACACACACATACATTGAAATATACTTGTGTTTCTCTGATTAGTGAAAATAGCCTCTTTAGAAATCAAGCTGCAACGAGTGGAACTCAACATGCTCCCAAATCTGCTTACATCTACAGCCTCACTTCCATCAGCAGCACAATGTGTGAGGCTGGAACACAAGTGTCGTTGAATAAACAGCAGGGGAATGGAACTGAATAATAAAACGTGGCTCTTCACTCGGCCCTCATTTCCCAACATGTGACCTGTCGTGGGCCCGCTGGATTATTTCTAACAGATTATTCCTCCAGAACCAGAGGGGAGCCGTGCCCTACGGCTTCACTCAGCCGGGCACAGCGCTCCCTTCTGAGATGAAAATGAGGCAGAGGCTGGATACCTGCCTGGTTTTCATGGTTTTCAAAGCAACACCTTCAGTGGACATCCTTGCTTGAGATGCACCTTACATGTACACACATGTACTCGTAGTAGGAAATAGAGATACATGCATAAGCTCTTTGTGCTCAAAGAATTGAATCTACACAATACCTATATTGTCATGTCTCTTAAACAGAATATTGAGCATATAGCACTACAGAAATCCCATGGAGAGTAGAGAAGTAAAATAAATGGAACAAAGATTTTAGAGAAAATGAACAGCCATACAAATTTCCTACACAGCCATATAAATTTGCTTGGATTTCATAGCTCACGCTGCATTTTGTCCATTACACCCAGAAATTACATAACGTGCTTTGCTGTGTCAAGTGGAACTGCAGAGGGCTTTATTTTGGGGGCTAAGAAGGCACACTTTCTGCACATGTACACACACAGCAGCACTGCTCTCCTTCCATTCCAGTTATGGACAGGGCACTAACTTGTACAAAAGCATTTTTATTTTTATTTTGAAATATTACATTTTTCAAAAAATGTCACTGCTAAGCCCGACAACACAATCTGGACAGCCAGAGATCCCCCTTCAGTTCAACAATGGATGAGCCCAGTTCCTCTTCCCCTCCCATCCCATGTGTCAAACATTGTGCTCAAATAGTGGTACCATTTTTGAAAAATGCCATTCAAACCTCCTCTCAATGCTACAGTAAATAAATCTCACTATGCCACCAGTTTGCTACTTTGTCTAGATAAAACAGCAGGATTATTAGGCTTGGGTTTGGGTTAGGTTTTCTGTAAAGTAACTGATCTTTGTTTGCATTTTATATTTGGGCCATCTGCTTACCTCCTCTCTCTCAAAATGACCTGATCAATGCAGTCGCACTGGTAACAGATAGCTGAGACTGCAAATTGGCATTTAGTGTATTTCAACCAATCCACTCTAGATGAGTCCATAACCACCATTATAGCTACAGTGGACCCTGCGCTCTGAACGTCCTTTCCCTTCTCCCTTTTCTTCTCCTCTGCTTTTAAGATAACATTAGAAATGTTGTAGAAAACTGCAGTGCAGTGCAGTCTCATTACAAGTATATTTTAATTTCATGGAAACACAATCTATTAATTTCTTGTTGCATATAAATATTGAAACGACACAACACATACGTGCATATGGCCATGAATTATAGATACTGTAAAGAACTGTGGTTATAGAGATAGAATAGAGTGGTGCACATGGACAGCCTTAGACAGAGAGAGAGAGCGTGAGCGCGGCAGACTGTCTGAAGAATCCTCCCCACATAAAACATCTCTTCTGGGGCCACTCGGCCACTGACACTGGTCTTGGTGTATCATTCATCGCAGCCATCTGCTTTAGCAAACACACTGTGATTGCACTTTGCAGTAGTATTGACTTTGTGTTAAATCCTGGCCTGTCACGGATACTCACTGCAAGCACCTTTGGCAGTCCTCTTCACCTCCTCCGCCTCGCTCTCCCTCCCTCCCATCCTCCACATCCCCATGTCCAATCTCCTCACATTGATAGATACACTCTGTGGCTGTGAAAATACCTTTTTTTTTCACAGAGTCGCCTAAAAAATATCTCGGGGCAATGGTTAATGAACAGCTCCCAACAACTGGGGAGACTCTGCCAAAGTGCTGATGGCATCAGCCTTGGGGCATTTTATAAAACAACTAAGACAGATTCCAGTGGCTCATCAGCTGATTGCTTAGTGTGTCCAGGACTGTGGAAAACCTCTTGCAGTGTCCCTGAATAGAAGACAGAGCACCTGCCCTTGAATGGCAGAAAAAGTCAAACTAAGAACTAAATAATTTTTCAAAGACTACTCAAATTATTATAAAAAAATATTTAAAATTTGCCGGTTCAAGCTCCTTTGATGCAAAGATTTTGTTTTTTTGCTGTTTTTTTGTCATTGATGATAGTAAATGAAAAATGAAATCTCAAGAAAGAGCATGAGCTGGTTTGCAGGCATTGGCACCCAGCCCCTGCTCTTTCATGGGTCAGAACGGCTCTCTCCAAGATCACTCATTGGCTTCTGATGATCAGCTGATCTCCCTAAGTGCCACCTACAGCAGACATCCAGTCACATAACATGGTATCTGCTGTGCCTTTTCAGATCCTTCTCCACGGCATCAAATTTGTGTGTGCGTGTGTGTGCGTGCGTGCGTGTATGTGTGTGTGCGTGTCTGTGTGTGTGTGTGTGTAGAGAGAGAGAATGAGAGACTAATAATAATGTAAACTGAGATCAGCTGTAAAGTCTTCAGCCGTGATACTTGAAAAGTTGTTTTTTTTTCCTGTCCTGCTGTAGAACACACTGTAATCAGACTGACAAAATCAGTGGCGTTAAAACTGG
>OMLP01046262.1:16094-33526 GCA_900302685.1 Spondyliosoma cantharus
GGGGGGGGGGGGTTGGGACAAGCGAATGGCACGCGATGTACGGTATCGGCTCAGTGTGCTCCTTCACATCTCTGCAACTACACAAGTTTGATTCTGTCCTTGCCTGAAGCCCAGCCGAAAAAAAGCATCAGCAGTGTCTCCACCGTCTTCCCCTTTAGTGCTCCAGTTACTCCCTCACATGTGCTCGGCCGGAGCTCGGCAGCCTTTGTGGATGCTCTGACAGACGGAAACAGAAATAGCTCCACAAATAGACCCATCCTCTGGCTCACAGGGGAGCAGTAGCCCCACTTCTGTGTGCTCTTGCCTCCTATTCCGTGCGTGCCTCGGGCCAAAACAAGTTAGCTAGGAACCACAGGGAAATCAAATTCGGAATTATTAGATCGTACCGAAAGTATCGAGGGAGAAAGAGAAAGTGTGTGCATAAATACATATTGTTATGAAAATAGGTTGATTTCGGGAGCTCTCCGCAGCCTGTCAATAACACTATCCGGACCGGTTTGATTCTAAATGGATAAATGACAACAAAGTAGGTGGCTATTCATCTCGCATCACACTAACCTGTTGGCCCGCTTTAATTTGCAGTGTAATAAATTGAGAGACAGACTCGTTCTGAATATAGACAATGACAAAATGAAAGCCATTTATCTCTGGACGCCATTAGCGTGGCGATTAGATTACCTAAGGCTCCCTCTTTTTTTTTTTTTAGCCAGACATGTTACATGATGCTCTCCGTCTGACAGGAAGGAAGCAGCGCAGAAAGAATATGTGGAAACTGAGTGTGTACAATGCCAGCGTAACGTGGAAGGGGGAAAAAAAAAAAGTTCACTCTTTCAAATGTTTCAAATCAAACTTTGGAACAGAGTGTACAATCTGTAAAACTCGCATTCATGATGTGGTTTGACAGCGTGTGAAAGTGGGAGGTGAGAGACTGCAGATGACTGAGTCAAACCTCCGTCTGTGATGCGGCATGTGCCATTTTTTTTTTTTAAAACTTCTTTTTTCTTTTTGGGTCTGTCATGTTGTGACAGACACAAGCGTCATCTCCTCGCTGGACCGACTCACCGTGACCTTGAGCCAGACTTCAGCTCCTTCTCTACCGTGTGACCGAGCTCATTTCAACAACTTGCAACAAATCTTAGCTTTTAATAATGAAACCAGAACTGAATGTGCATTGTCACCATAAAAAAAAGCCTCAGATTAGATATCTACACATAACTACAGAACGCACTACAGCGTGGCCTCAGCTAAGAGGCAGACCCCAGAGAGCCACCTGAGGGCCTCAGGCAAGAAGCCTCCGAGTTACTCCAGCAGGAAATGCGGAGAATAAAGTATCCCGGGACAAGGGAGTGGCTACAAAGCTCTGCTAGACTCAAACCCTCCTCCAGAGCAGGTGCAAGATAACAAGTATTCAGTTGCAACAAGCAAAGCCCCAAAGACGTCACTTAAAATGAGGCGAACCCTGATAGGAGGCTCAAAGACGTTAGCATGCGTCTGCTTCCAAGATAAGATGTATCTACATTCCATGTTCATGTGGGAATCTTCACGTACCGGACAGAAATACAGCTGTATCAATACCAAAACCCGAGTAGTGAAAGAAATCTCTAGATCTCCACGCAAAAATGTTGTTTTTCTTCTTGTTCCTACAGTTGAAATGTTTTTGCCTCACGGGAATGATGATATATGATATGCAGAGATATGCAGTCGTTTGTTTACAATGATTTGTAATGTCACAACAGAGCTGCACGATATATCGTTTGAGCATCGTCACAGCAATGTACGTGTGCGCAATAGTCACATTGCAGGGCCTGCGATGTAGGAGGCAAATGACCACGCCCCTGCACATGGAGTGAGTCCTGCCGGTAACAACATTGAAAAATGAGCAACGAACAAGCGAAAATGCCGAAAACGAAGACTTGGCGCCAAAAAGAAAAGCAACGTCAGTTATCTGGAATTATTTCAGCTACAAGAAGGATGATATTGACCAAACATGTGTTCCTTGCATCTATTTTACGAGAGGTAACACAACTAATGTGTTTGACCATTTACGTCGGTACCACACAGCTCAGTACGACGAATGCTTTAGGGCTGCTCTTATTTTATTTTTTTAATATTGTTTTGTTTAAGCTATTTATTTTCTACTGTTTATAAAACAAGGGGTTGTGGACCACTCAGGAATCTGATGTAGAGCTGCTCTTATTATTATTATTATTATTAGTATTTTTAATCATTTTTGATTTAAAAAGAAAGATGTTTAGTTTTGTTGTAAAAAAATATCAGTTGATGAATAAAAGGTTGAATAACCTCTTTATCACTCATTGTTAGTTACTTAATGTAATTATGAAGCTAGAATGTTCCATTTTAAGATGGAGAGCTCAAAAGGTTCAAAGGTTTGTTTATTGTCATTGAGTTCACGTTTGCACATGATAGAACGAAACATGTACTCAGATCCCAGCACAGTAAAAACAAGCAATGAAAGATAACATTAAGAAAATCTCTAAAACAGACAGAAGCCTCGTAATATCCACAAAAAGAGGTAAGATCAGTGCAGGTTAATTGTCCACAAGATAGCAGCAGTGCAGCATAACATAAAGTGATATTCAGGTCATCTGATGAAAATTCCTGTATTTTTTCATATTGCAATGTCAGTTTTTTCCAATACCGTGCAGCCCTAGTCACAAGTAGTTTTGATGCCAATCTGCTCCAAAGTTCAGCTTTAAAAAGTGTGACGTGCGTGAGTGAAGCCTCCAGCACACGTACAACGAGAATGGCAGAGAAGTAGGAAAACACCTGTCGTTCAGCTGCTCAAGCTGCTGTTTATTTATATATGTTGGATGTTTAATGAAGGGGAAAGAGCAGAGGTGAAAGACTTCAAAAAGATAATAGATCCTTTTGTGAAACGAATATAACGGATACAAATTAGTTTTCAAAGTAGAGCAATTTATGCATGCCGAGAGGGCATCTTTAAAGTCCAACGCGTGGTGAGTGTGTTTACAGGTCTTCAGGAGTCCTACTGCATATGTGAAAAAGCTGCATGTAATCTGATAACTTTCATCCGGTGATGTCACTCAGCGGCTGAGTTGCATTGTGGGCATTGTAGGCATCAGGTTTAGAAAAGGGAGAAGAATGCGTGGCGATATCTCTGGATCTGTTTTTTCGATTTTGATCATTTGTTTTTAAACTGTCCATGATGAGTCCATCAGTGTTATAGATGTGCAACGTTAGACCAGTGGACTGCTTTGCTAAAACCTGGTGCCTAAATCATACTCAATGCAACTTAGACACTGAGTGACATCACTGGAAGTAATTTATCAGATTACACTCAGCTTCCTCTGGAGCCGCAAAAGGCCTTAAACTGCATTTTTCACATGCAGTTATAAGCCCCAAGACCTGTAAACACACTTTAAAGGGACACTGTGTTGTTTTTGGAGAAGATATTCAAAGTTATCTATTCCGTAAGTGAATAAACAAGCTGTTCTCAGAGGAAAATAATAATAACCCCAGAACACTGTTTGAAGCTGTGAAGGTGGCAGGATCCGACGAATTTAAACAACAGTAAAACAGTATGAAAATGTGTGGCCCTTTAAGGTCAGTTTGTTCATTCAGTCATGAAGTTTATTTAGTTTGTTTATTTAGTCAGTGAAGATCTTTCTCTTCTGATTAAACTTTCTTTGTCTTGTCTTACTTGCCAGACATGTCTGATCAACTCTCACTGTAAATGTGTCCACTGCTCATGTGAATATCTACCGGTGATGAAAGTAGAACTGAAGAAACTGCATCCTATTTATACCAGTCTCACACAAGAGAAGATACTCCCACTGTCTAGACTGCATTACTCATCCCCATTGTAAAGTTTTATGTCACAGTCTGTACCCCAGACTCTAATGACGTGAAGCTTCAAGGTTGTAAAAAGTAGCACGGTTACTGATTATTCACTGAAGCCGAATCACCCTGCGTCTGATATGACAACGAGGGTCAGACGTCCTCTGTGGCGAAAGAGTTGAAGATTAACAGAGCCCCTCCCCGAGTCTGATCTAGGTCACGGACTCACACAAACACACACAAAGTTCTCAAAAACTAAAAAAACTAAAAAAAACAAAAAAACAAAAACAAATTCCTTTTCCTTCCTCTCTTCTGCAGAAGCCTCCACACCCTCCTCCCCCATCCACGGGTGAGTAATCAGTTAACGGATACTGGAAATGCCTCCTAGGGCTGACCTTAAAAGGCTGCCCGGAAACTGCTGATTTCAGGTTTCAGGGCTCAAATAGTTCCTCCTTCCCTTTTACCTCCATTGCTTCAGTCCCCCTCCCTCTTATCACCAGCAGCTTCCTGTCTCTACCAGCTCGTATTTCACACAGGGGGAAAGGCCGATGCTGAGAGCTACACAAAGGGCCTTCTCCCAGCATGAACCCTGAAGATTACAAGCTCTGCCTGCTGTCATCTACTGTATATCATATCAGGAATCTGCTCCGCTGATGGCAGGATGCAGACGAGTGTGTACAGCATGTATGTATTTAATCATTAATCAAGATCACTCCCTGTCAGCGACAGCGATAGATTCACAGTTTTTCAATCCAGTCATATTAATCACAAAAATATGATATAAAATATATATTTTTCCATATGTGTCATGTTCTACTTTCCACTTCCTGTCTTTGTCTCTTTCCTCCCCTTTTTTTATGTACGTGTATGTGTTTCATTCCTGTGTATTGAAGCCAGTGTTTTCCCCTCAACTCTGTGCCAATTTGTTTGTTTTCCCCGCGTCAGTCCTGCGCTTCCTCAGTCTCTGTTCGCTGATCCTGTTCGGTCCTGATGTCACGGAGTTTGCTCCTCGTGTCTTTTGCCATCCGGCCCATGTCCCCCTTACTCCATCCTGGTTTGTCTTTATTTCTTTAGTCTTACAGTTTTGTTCTGGGTGGATGTGTTTTGATTGGGGCTATTGCAACAGTCCAAATAAATGTAACGTGTTTTATTTATTTATCAACTACTCCAGGAGCAGGGGGTAGAAGCTAAATAAGTGTTTAAAACCTGACAGCACGGTTTGCAGCGGTGAAAAAGGTGACATGAAACTAAACTGAATTCAGGCATGGAGGTCCAGGGACACATTCTCCCCTGCAAGACATTGTTAGTGATTTTAATACACATGTGACACATTTTTGGAGCTTTTTAAGATTAGAATACAAATGAAAAATAAAGTGGCTGAGAAGGGAGAGCACACATCGAGCTTTTCATGCACCAGCATGAGCAGGGCTCATGCGTCACAAAACCTCTTGCTTCCCATCATGGCGCCTATGTTAATGGTTCAGAGCAGCCACCCAGATGGCGTCATCTAGAGACAGAGTGTTCTTTCCCCGTCACCTGCACGGTTCTCAGCAAAAGTAGACCTGAAAACAATGTGTGGATAGTCATATCGACCAGGTTACAGTATGTGTCAGTGTATGCTGTCAATTTCCTGTTTTTAAGAAGATGATTCATCATAACTTTTCTTAGAATGCAACCACTGACTCACTGAACTGTGTTTTAACTGATTCAGAGGCTGCAGCACAATGTTTCATAGTTAAAGGTAAAAGTTTGTTGTTGTGGTCCACTACATTTGAGTGAAGGGGAATTTACCGCCCTTATTTTTGGAAAAGGCTGAATAAAATCCTGTGACGTCGGAGGTAGCTATGTGAAATCGGATTTTTGCGTTGGTTGGGGTTGAAGACTACGAGTTTTTTTAAAAAAAGAATAAATGTCCAGGAGCACGCAGGGGTTGAAAGAAGTGAGCTTACCAGATCTCTGTAGCTGCTCCTCATCTCTGCTAGCAGCCCCCGGCTACTAGCATGGCGCACCAGAATCCCCTGGACTAGCTGTTAGCTGTGAGAGTTGCATTTTGGACACTAGTTTTGACAAGGTAGAAGAATGCATGGAATTAAAAAGATAATCCCTGCTCCCCCCCTTTATAAACAGTCCATCATGATCATTTCCAGCGGCCTAATGTCCTAAAATAAAGAGTAGCCTATCGTCGGCAAGCAAAGTATTGAGTATTGGCTTTAAAGAAAACTTCCTGTAACTCTTCTTGAAGTCTGCACATCAGAGTTTTGGATTACTTTACTTTTAATAGCTCTGCCACTGTCACCTGCCTTCAACCTGGTTAAAATTCAAATTATGCTCACAAATGAATTATTAAAATCTAGACTTATTTGTCTTTTGTAAATCATATTAAAATGCAATAAGCGCGTGTCTTCCAATCTTGCCAATGCAATGCAAAAAAAAAACCAAAATAGCCTCATCATTAGCATCGCAGTCTCTCGTCTCTCAACATGAAACCGCTTGTTGAGAACGGAGCAGCTTATTAGAATGATTAGAGGCTGAGCGGAAATATTTTAATGAAATTTGTTATTCTAATGGAGCGAGAGTGATGAATTTAATCAATCCCATTGGAATGAGACTTTCACACCTTTTTCTGTCAGGAGTTAAAAATCTCGCTGTTCGTTTAGTTCAGATGCTCAGATGTAGGTCAGAAGGTAAACCTGCAGAATCTGAAGCTGAACAACATTTACTAAAGTGCTGTACCCACATATTACTTTACGGTACTTGTACTGTACAGGAGTTCTTCCATCCATTTTAAACTACTTTGTACTTCTGCTTTTTCTTGCACTATATGTATACAAAGGTTTCATTTGCGTTGATTCTGATGCCTCCTGTGGTCAAAGGATGACAATAGTGAATTAAAGGAAAGTTTGTTTAAGTGCCGGATCATACGACCAGACTACAGAGCAGCCTCGTTCTTCAGGCTGCGTGAACAATCAATTCATTTTCAAGTCAGCCCGAGTTCAGGCCTGTGATTGTATACTTCAGTTTTGGTAAGAAAAAATAGATGCAAGAATATTTCCTCTCTTGCAATTTTGGTTCATTTGTTACAGTAAAAGCTAAGAGAGTCACTTGCATATATCTCCCAGCTGAATCTCGCTTCTTGGGGTACAAAGTGGTGTCATGAGAAGGGCCGAGCCAGTGCTGGCTGGTAAGCATGTTAGCTTCAGTAGACATCTCTGTGTCACAAAACATAGACAGTCAAGAGTGTTGATTCTTCACATTCTGTTGATAACATTAGTTCAGTTTTTGAATGTTTTAAACTAAAATTCTGGCCATACCTTTCAAATTGCTTCTTTTAGTAAAAGATCAGAATATTCCAAAAGCTGAGAGCAGTCACGCTTGCAATATTCTTTTATTGCCATAATCTCGAGGATACGACTTAATCATTTCGTTACAATAACAAAGCTAATTTTCCGGAGATAATGAATTGATTTACTTGCGATCTGGAGATAACGGTCATAAAAAAATTATTGCAAGCGCAGCTGTTTCCATGTCCCTCCTCGGCGACTTGAACCTATTCGGTGGGTTGTAAAGTATTATGTAAGGCATATCAGCCAAACAAGTGGAAGTAACATCAAAAAATGTCATCTCATCAATGGTAGAGTTACATAAAAGAACATGAAAAGTAGAGAACCAGTATTGTGACATCCTGCAGTGTTTCGGCTTAAAAACACTCCACAGGCGGTTCAAACAAGTAAGTCGTGTCTTTTGAAGTAGGTCGTAAAGATAAAATCTTTCATCCAGTTTCTTTAGCCAAAAATGATTTGGCACGATATATTACTGAAGCATTTGTAATCATGAATCGTCTAGCAGACTGTTCTCATAAAGCAGCGGCCTAATGGTAAAGTGTGGTCTGTTTGAAGACGTAATTAGCCCCAACTCCCGAACCCAGTGTGTTTCACCTCAGGCAGGGTTTGAGATCCGCCACAAGTCAATGGTGGAGACAGACGCATGTGGGTGTCCACATTTGATCTTGGATGATTTGTATCGCACCAGCTTATTCATTAAATGTCCTTTACAGAGCGATGTAAAACCAGGAGTCTGGGGACAGAAAAAGAAAACCGACCGACATTTGCATTTCATGGAAGGTTTGAGATCTGATTGGCAGGAACTGTGAGTTTCCCAGTTATGTGTTTAGGTTTTTGCACAATAATTTAAATATCAAATCACACTTACAGGGAGCGGTTGTTCAGCTCACAGTGCGACTCTCTCCCACAGTATAATAGCACCACGATCAACGAAGTAGGAATTCTTTTTCGGACACAAACCACCCGTTTGTTCAGCTGCAAATCATTGGATACCATCGGTGTGAGGGCTAGCCTCTGAAATTTTATTCACAATTCAAATGAGGAGTCCCACACTGTCACGTCAGTGCTGGTGAGGTAACAAAAACCGACGCAGCTGCCTGCTTGCGCAGCAAAACGCAGTGCTTTTAAGGACACACATCTGGGCAACAGGTCTTTCAAGAACGTACTCTTTTGAAATCATACGCCCTTAGAAAAACAAAACTGCCTCTGATGGAAAAAGCAGAGGAGCGATGCTTTGATATGGTCGTGTTGATACGTGAAGCTCAGTCCTGTTATTGTGTTGGGAATGCTGTATGCAGGCGGCTGTGCCTCAGAAGTGTCCCCACCTGGAACTCATAACTCTTCACGGTCTGTCCTGAGACTTTGCTATTAAGTCATATTTCTTTATGGTGAATAATATAGCATTTGTTCTCCAGTCTCTAAACAGTTGAGCCTCTGTCTCTCTGTTGAGTTGTATTTATCAAGTTGGTTTGGGGCTTTCTTGGCTGGAAAACAACATGTTTTTTATCTTTACTAACACAGGACGTGCTTTACTGTCCTCTCTTACGTGTCTACAGAGTTATCATGAGGAGAAAACTGTACGCAGCGTGACAGAAATGCCTTCTGACTCTTGGCAAGTAATTGCATATTTTTTTCGTTTCACTTAAAACATACAATTACTCTTGAACGTGTGCTTGATGGTTGTTTAATGACTTAAAAGCCTGAGGGAATTTTTCGCAATCGATCCCGTAGCCCAAACCACACAGACCACATTTCTCAGCACATTGTGTTTCATTTAACCGAGAACCCAACCTGCGTTAGAGGTGAGGGAGCGCCAACAAATACACACCAAACACAAATTCTGTTCGTGTTTGTTCCATTACAGATCACAAATGAGATCAATGGGTATCGGCACACCATCTGCACAGACATACTATATTGCTTCCTGAATGCGATTTGGCCCAAAACATTTTCCATGACGATGAAAGACAATAACCAGAGTTAAAATAATATATGATAATAATGATAATCACAGCACCACTTCAAGATGTTACTTGACATTATTAAAGATCATTATATAAATGTGGATATTGCAAAAGATCTTGTTAAGTTGTCATTATTGTTTAGCACCTCACTTTTATGATTCAGATTCACATCCAGAAAACCTCTCAACATATTTGATGAAGAAGTACAAACATACAAACCCACAGTCAATAGAAAAGACACAGTATTGTGGCCTTTCAAAGGAAAGCTGGAAAATAAATATAAATATTTGAATAGCACGATTCCTGGCAGGATTGATAAAAGCTTTTTCTTCCTTCAGTTGACCTTGTATGAATATATACGGTCACTCTTCAGAGCTGCAGTCACAGGACGGGGGAGCAGCCTCGAGAACATTTGTCACATGGCATTTACAAACACACAAACACACACACACACACACACACACACACACACACACTCCCCTAATCAACCTACTTTCATATGTCTCGGTCTTATATAACATGATTCCTGCTCAGGCACACTTTGCCCTCAGAGATCGGTCTGAGGTCTGACGTGTCTTTCCGTAATGGAGACAGAGCGCAGAGCGCAACCACACGCCTCCGCTCTTACATATTGCGCAGGTGTGTCTTCCTGTGTGTGATATGTTATTCAAACCATATTATAACATCATTATGCAACTTTTTACCTTTAATATGACAGCTTCAAAATCATTTTGACGATACGGTGTCTTGTAATAGGGTGAATGGCGTCTGTGTCTAAGCCGACATATCACATGTTTCTGCACTATGTGAGGGATCACATAACACCGGAACACATAATATTGTTATGACGTAACGAGTTGTGTTTGCAGTTACCTACACCTACATTACGTCTGACAAATAGTTACAGAGCTGAGATTTGTATTTATGACAGTGGTGTTGCACTCAGAAACGGCAGAAAAAATGCACAAAATGGCAATTTCTACATAATGTTGCTTTAAAGGAACAGTTTGACATTTTGGGAAATATTCTTATTCACTTTCTTGTCAAATGTTAGTTCAGAAGGTCAACACTTTAACATTTTAATGGTCAACATTTTGCTGTCCAAAAACTGTTGAAAAAATGAAAATGTGCAAAAAAAATTCAAAACTATTCCTCGGCCAAGAACTACATAACTTGTAATCATATCATACTCCCTGTAAAATGGCCCATTTTTCTTTATCTTTCCAGTTTGTGTATGAATTAAACAAACTAGGCAGATTTTGTTATCTTCAGAAACAAGCTAGCTGTTTCCCCATGTTTGCAGTCTTCGCGCTAAGCCAAGCTAAATTTGTCTCATCTAAACTCTCTGCAAGAAAACCAAGAAGCAAATGTTCCAAAATGACATGTTTTTTTTAAGAATGGAATTTTGTGATTGCAAGATTGAATGAATGTTGTGATTAAGACTGTTAAGGCCACATGTGTAAGACTCGGTTGGGTTCAGATAAGATAGAAAAGAGACGGCTCAAAGGCAAGGTAGCAAAAAGCAAGGAATATTTCAATTCAACATGTGCTGTATAAAAATGGATACAAAATGAAAAAACACTTCAAATCAAAAACATCACAGTCAGTAAGTCTGAAAGTCACAGGACACGCTCCTCCTTGTGCTCCATGTGAGATCGGTTCCATCAGGAGAACAGCAGGAGCTTCTGCAGTGTCCTCCTGAGCGGCACCTTCTCCTCAGGCCTGCTGTCTGGGATCAGATCCGCGCTCCGCTCTGAGCTCAGCTGGACGCCGGGCCTCTTCTCCCTGACAGCCTGCAGCCCCGCCTGAGTGATGTTCCTGCAGAAGTCCACCTTCACCTCCTCCAGACCGCCCCCGTGGGCCGCCACACCCTCCAGGCTGCGGTCGGTGATGCGGACACAGTTCTCCAGGTGGAGGCGGCGCAGCTTCCTGCAGCTCTGCAGCACGGAGATCACATCCTGGTCGGTGATGTGTCCACAGCCGGATAGGGTGAGCGAGAGCAGGTTGGGGCACCTGTCATGCAAACAGCAGTCAGTAACAACATAAAGCAATGACACGTGTTGGCGCGGAAGCAGCACAAAGACCTGTTCCGTGTCATCTTTACTCATCACGCCTTAGGACATAGTCTATGACAAGAAGGGATTAGCTTGCGTGAAGGAGGACTAGCCTTATGTAAGCTGTGCTGATTGGGGTGTGCGCTTATTTTCCAGATTTAAAAAAAAACTCTGCAGGTCTCTTACATAGAATCAGATAACAGTGGAAGGCATATAGATCTGGAGCCTGATCTGAGTTTTACTTGATATAAGATGCAGACAACACTGCTGAGTGGGAGAAATACGATCTGTTCCACGATAGGGCAGTTTAGTACCTCGACCAAGCTATCTTCTCTTCACACACCGTCCCACTGGGCTCATGTGTTTCCGTCCGCTGCAAAGCTTTTGTGAATAAATAGAGTGTGTCGCTTTCGCACAGAACAATCACAGGATGTTTGGTGAATTATAGCATTTCTTTGCCGTAATTACCTTCCAAAAAATGAACGTGAATTGTTGCTGTGAAATGCGTGTTTCATGCTAATGTTTCCACGCGGCGACGAGGAGCGCACTGCAGCCTACTGGCGGCCCGGCAGCACAGAGCTGGCAAGACACACACTCGGATGGCAACGGATCGAGGATGTCATTCACGTTCACTGACGCAGATTACATAAAGACTTACATAATCTTACCACTTTACCACATGTGAGCCAAACATATTCCAGTTGCCTGCAAAGTGTTGTGGGTACTGTCCCAGTAACCTCTGAACATGGGGCAGCGCAGTCGATCCACGTGCCCCGGTGCTTTGTTTGCGTGGGGGCCAATGTGGGGCTTTATCAGCGGATGTGATTGCACGGTATTGACATTAACAAAATAAAAAGGAGGGGGGGGGGTGGAGCACTGGAATGACAAGAGCTCAAAGCCTGTGGTGTTTAGACGCTCAGTAGTCTCTAATGACTGTAGTTAGTGTGTCTCAGCTGAGAAAAAAGCAGCGCACGAGGGACGTGAGGGGAGGTGAACATGACAGCAATAAAAACTTCATCAACCTTCGTTACATAATCGCGGCACCTCCCCTCAGATATTTGTGTGTGTTGTTTTCTCTACCGGAGCGTGTAACAGTCTGCATACCACCTTTTCTTAATCTGTCCTCATTACAAAAAAAAATCCTCTCTTTAATTTTAAGAACTGGTTAATAGCACATTTTAAAGTATTTTTATTTCTTCAGTTGTCCTGTCAGTCGACAATCTTTCACCAGCAAGACTGTTGTCCAGGCTATTAAGGCTTTAAAGGGACAGTCCACCCCGACGTTAAATATATACACATGTTCATCTTTCCTCTAAATCAGTGTTTCTCGAACTTTCTCGAAGTGTACCACCTCTGGAAATATTTGGCTTTCATTATGATCAGCATTAAAATACAGTAGGCCTGCTCTATCCAGCCTACTGTGTTGCGTCGTTTGCTGCTGGCGTTGCCATCGCAGTTTAGTGAGTTTAGCTGGTAACTAATCATGGACGAGGTGTGTGCACATGAAAACTAAACCGAAGTATTTTGGCAGTTGTAGCCTTGTGTTTTTACGTTAACTTGCTTCATTTTCAATAAACATATGTGGGATTCCTCTGCTACCACTAGAAGGAGACTCACGGCTTTAGAAAGTATGGATCTAGATCGTTTTAGTGTAAGCGCTGCAGTGTTTTGGAGATTTCAGAAGTAGAGGTATCTGCTTTCTGGTACTTGGCGTGTGGTGCTACCTGACCACCTGTGTGACTCACACCAAAGATGGATAGATAGCACTACAGATGAGAGGGGAAAAAAAAAAACATGTAATCAGAAACTACCGCGCACTGTTAGAAAACACAAGCTACCGAATGTAGCAGACGTGTCTCATCCGGCCTTGTTTTTCCTTTTTTTTTATTGTTTTGCAAGATACTAATGTTTCTGGCCCCGCAGCAATTTAATTCCACTGATGTTTCGTGTGCTTCTTCTTTTGTGTCGAGCACAGTTGCGGTTCTTTGGAACATGGAAAAACAAATCGCAGCGAGGCAGTTTGCATCACAAGAGTAATCTGCTCTGCTGTTTACTGCAACATGAAAGGGACAAACAACAGACATCATCCAATTTGTCTTCAGGCCATACATCATACTGATCTATCATGTCTCAGATCCTATCTATCTATCTGGTATGCCACAGAAACTGACTGCGCTGTGTCCCTCTTTCCATCTCGGTTTGAGACATTAAAACAAACAGCGCTGAGGACAGTCTGGTCTGAGCTGAGCACAAGCAGAACGCCGCACTGCGAACCTGTAATCATCCCCCTAATGACCTGTTTGGTTTCCTTAACGGTTATTTTGTCGGGTCAAATTATCCAGTGAACTCTAAAAGGAACCGAGAAGAACCGTTTAACGTTCAGCTGCTTTTCGGTCTCTTTAAGTGGAAGGGGTTTGTTTCAACACAGATTTTTGGAGATCTCTTGCTCGCTAAAGTTTAGAAGAAGTGAATGTTTTTTTTCAAATGGCAGCCGCCAGTTAAAAAGCTTTACTTTGTAAGCAGGAGTCTTAATTTCTGTAACTGAAATAGTAACTTGATACATGCTTTGAGAGAAAAGGCATCACTGTATTCACACGGTGCCTATCGAATGCTGGAATGAGACTGTTTAACCACGAAAGCCTCGTGCCAAAAGCTCTTTGTGCCACCCACAGTGCACCGCGCACATGGCGTGTTGAGCATGTTGTATAATTCTGACACCGTGATAAGATAACGGCTATAATAGAAATCAGATTACAATGTTCCTGACTGACTGAGTTAATGCAGTCATGTGGCGTTGGAGGAGCATTACACTGGGAACTGCACTACAAAAGGAGCCCAAAGACGAGCCGTGTTTTATAGTTTTTTTCCAGGAAGATTAAAAAAAAAAAAAGGGAAGGGAAGGGAAAAAAAAAAAAAACAGGGAGAGAGAGACATGAGTTTGGCGTCAGAGTTTGCGTGGAGTCTTATCCAGGAAGAAGGCAGGCAGAGACGGACGCACATGTTCATTCCCTCTGACAGCAACAAAGAGCCAATTGTAGGCTCCACCTGCCTGCGTAAATCTCCGCTCTGCAGCTGACTGGGAGGGTCTGTGGCCAAATCACTCTTTTATCACCCCCACAGCTCCTCGGCGTCCCCTCCCACTCTGTCACGTGCACTTTGCTTTCTTCCTCCCCGAGACAATTTGGGAGGGTTTATCAGTATGCAGCGAGTGTGCCTGAAGGGTGCTGAGCTACAGGACCCAGACAAAAAGTAGGTGGTTCTTAGTTTTTTTTTTTTTTTTTTTCGACTGATCTCACAGCTCTCATGTCTTGGCGGCTCAAATTTCACAATACAGGAAATCCTCACAGGGTCCTTCACTGAGCCAACAAGCCAGCCCCCCCCCTCACTCTTCCCCTCCTCTCGCCGTGGCCAGCTGCGGTGGCCAGGCTCCCTCACATCAACGGTTATTACTGGCTGCCTTGGAGAAATTATCCAGAGACCTCATTACGCCTCTCCAGGCTGATTCCTGCATGCAGCCAGCCACGCACACAAGGCCAAAAGCCAATTTCAATGACCTATCAAATCCAACTGTCACATCATTCAATAAATATAATTTGATATCTGACCACAGTTATGCTACTTAATAGAATCAGTCTTAAATCCCACAGATGTGTCATTTTTCTGTCTCTATAGCCAGCGCCGGATACACCATCTGTTTCTAATGATTTTCCTCCACCGCTGCCTACAGCTAAACATGGCAGTTTCAGTAAGCCATGTGCCTCTCAGTGAAAACAATCGGGCGATGGGTGTGAATGACCCCGGAAAACAATGGGGAGGAACGTGCATTTTGTCAGGTTTGAACGTTCATGCTCGACACCAAACTGTGAAACCTCAAGGCGACCTGTGAAAGATTTTAGCTTCAGCTTGTGAAAAGCAGCCGCAGGAATGGAGAGAATGACACCTTAAAATGCAGTGCACTGAAAGTACCCATGCTCGGGTTTAATTGAGGACGTGTCAACTCTGTGGTCATGTGTTTTTGTACTTCTTCTTTTACTTTCGGCCTTGGGTTTCGGGACCCCGACAACAGGTCACAAGTTTATCCAAGGGGACAAGAGAGAACCAATTAAAGGGGCTCTACGTAACAATTTGAAGCAATTTACACATACGAATCCCTTTTTTATTGGCCATATATGAGCGGATTTATACGTGATATGAAAAATGAGACCTCTCCATCTCTCTCAGTTGTCTGTACGAGCCTGTGGACAATTTGCTTAAGTTGTTAAATGCTGCTGGATTTCTTGGTCAAGGACTCGGGTCAGATTTTCCCAGTAGGTCCAAAAGGACGTGACTTTATGCTCGTTCTCGAGTGCCTCTCTCCGCTCTGCTAACAGAGAGCAACAGTAGCTAATGCTAGTCTAGAACTGGAGTCTGCTAACGTAAACAAACTGACTTCCAGTACAACAGACGTTTCAAAGAGCCCCTTTAAGGGAAAAAAAAAAGATGTATTTCTGTCACCTAACATTTTGTCTCTTAGACTTTGTAAAAGTGTTTTAAAAACTATTTTTTACTTTTTTGAGGACTCCAAAAGTGATTCAGAGACGTCAGGGTAAATCCCGCTCTGGCTGAACTGGTCACACGGGTAACTGCAGGTCACAAGTAAACAATGTATTGTTTTAGGGGGCTGTAACCACCGCTGTGAAGCACCGCCGCTGTTTTGTCCACCCTCTCCTGGTCTCTTTCAACGCTGACCATAGAAAGCAATTCTTTTGTCAGTTATCAAAACACACGACAACCACACACAAACACTCACATGTGGCAGACATGGGCCAGGAAAGTGCTGACCAGGCTCTCATGTTTACTGCAGATGTCCTTCTGAAACGAGGTCTTCAGCCAGTCCTCAATGTTGCACACTTGCAGGACCCTGCTGGAGTACCAGCAAATAGTCAAGTACCGCAACGAGGGTCCCAGCACGAAGTTGTCCCACCGCAGCTGACACGGGGAGCTGAAGTGAAGCAGGTTCCAGAGTCGGGGGTCCAGGAAGACCTCTCGCAGCTGATGACAGGTCAGGGACAAACTCTTGCGACTGTCCTTGTCCAGGAAGGAGAAAAGGTGGAGGAGACATTCGCGGTTGAGCTGGGTGAGATGCATGGTGAGTCTGGAGACTGAAAGAGAGGCCTCGTCCCTGAGGCAGTGATAGGCCTGCTGGTAAGCAGCAACAATGAGCCCGCAGCCCGTATTGTGTGGCCTAGATACATGATGCCTCTTCAGGCACACGCTGGAGGCCTGCACATATAAGGCCGGGGAGTGCAAGCTATTTTGGGAAGACAACTGGCGGCACAGTCAAAGATGGAAGTGTTTGAGCTATACGCTCCCTTTCCATCTGTCATGGCTCTCAACAGGCAGCAAGCTCTGGACTGAGCCAGATGTTTACACTCTCCTGGCCTAGTTCTCAGATAGACACTGAGTGACATGAAAGAAGAGAAACACCTCCATTAAGTACTGCGGCTCACCAGGCCTGCAGTACGAATTTCCCCTAGTTAAAATGTTCTTTTGTCATTGAGACTTAGAGTCGCCTTTCACTCAAAAATGTGTTTTGTGTTAAAGTTTCTTTTCTTCTGTTTGAGCGTCACTTCACAGAATGATGTACGTGCAGTTTGAAACTCTAGAAGGCTGTTTTCGCATTCATTACTATTTAATGCAGGAGGAGGAGGAGGAGGATATGTCTTATTAAAGGGACAGTTCATCCCAAAACCAAAAAAAAAAAAAAACCCTCTTACTTGTAGTGCTGTTAACACATCTAGAGTTTTGAGTCACAGTTTCCAGGTTTTAGGAAAATCAGCTGTAGAGATGTCTGCCTTCTCTTGAGAATAAAGGAATGAGATGGCACATTTCAAAAAACTCAACAGCAATATCTCTTGTCCCAGTTACTCTGGACATACCACAGAGCTTGTTGTGAGCAGTTTCAGTTTATAGGAACTAATTTCTTTCTAATGAACTTCACTTGCTGACTGTATCACTGCACAACCTTTTCCCATACGTTTACATTGTGAAAGAATACACTGGATATATATATTTTTTTAGCCTCATAACCCCCGCTAAAAGGACTCGTTTCACTGCCAGAGTGGAAAGTCTAGACTAGCTAAAAAGCCTCACTATGCTAGCTACAGCTGCAGTTTAGCCGAGGTGGACGGCAATCTCATTGTTTGGCCTAATTGAACTTACTTTCGTGTTGGAAAACCCACCCAGAACACTAATTATAATTTCTGAGTATTCTC
>OMLP01046262.1:33546-50785 GCA_900302685.1 Spondyliosoma cantharus
TGCTGACTGTATCACTGCACAACCTTTTCCCATACGTTTACATTGTGATAGAATACACTGGATATATATATTTTTTTAGCCTCATAACCCCCGCTAAAAGGACTCGTTTCACTGCCAGAGTGGAAAGTCTAGACGAGCTGCACCGTTAAATTGTTTTATTCCCATTAATGTTAGCATGCGGCTAAACTGAGAGTCAGCTGCTTGCCTGGCGGACACAATGCAGAAGATCTGGACAGTTTTACACCCAAGGAGTCAAGTTTTTTTGGCTTTTTCATTACTGAGAAGCTTTCACAGAATTGAACGGGCTAGCTAAAAAGCCTCACTATGCTAACTACAGCTGCAGTTTAGCCGAGGTGGGCGGCAATCTCATTGTTTGGCCTAATTGAACTTACTTTCGTGTTGGAAAACCCACCCAGAACACTAATTATAATTTCTGAGTATTCTCAAAGCATGACCGTAGGGACCTTTAACTCGTTCTTTGAGTGACACTTCAATCTTGTGTTGTTTTTTTTAAAGCTAATGGTGGTGCGACAGATTACACGGGCTCTGTGTAACAATTTACATATAGGATTGTAACGTGACGCGAACAATAACACCTTCCGTCTCTCTTGTTGCCTCAAAAAGCCTGCAGATGATTTGTTGACACCGTGTAATGCAGCTGGACTGTGGATTTCTTTGTGAAGGGCTCGGATGGGATTTTCCGCGACAGTTCAAAGGATGTGACTTTATGCACGTTCACTGCGTGCGTCGCCTCAGTGCCTCTCTCCGCTCTGCTAACAGTAAGAAATGGAATCTGCCAACATAAACTAACCACCGGCTACCAGCGAGAGTTTCACAGAGCCCCTTTGAAAGTACTTATATGTTGTCCACTTCATGTAACAATGAGCAAATAAAAGGATCAACTTCTTGATGATAAGACACCGAATGAAATAATGACGACACGTTTTAAGAACAATGAACATTTCCGGTGCTGTGTTCAAGATAATCACCTAAACACTGGCAAACCCTTCACGTGTGAAAGTCACACGCACGCACACAGCATGACATAGCACTTCACCTAAAGGAACACGGTGAACTGTGACTCATGTTTGGAAATTGTTCAACTGGAACACATCAGAGTACATACTGTTATGGCAGAAAGGCAAAATCCCATTATATCCATGTCATCACGATGTACCACATTGCCAGTCATGTCCTGTTCCAGTTGTTATCACCAGTCTAGGAAGAATGCGGGCCATTGGGAAATGCCACTGTTGGGAGGCTGATTACAGCCTGAACAGTGACTCACTGGTTCATGATGTCCCTAACCAGAGCTTCTGATCTACCAAACACAACGCAATGTGAGCTTATTATTGACAGATGCAATCTAGCCATCAAGAGGAAAAAAGGAAAAAGGAGGGAAGGGCCACTTGTGTCATTACTGGAGGGAGAGTAGCGAGCCCACAGCCACCTGTGAGCAGGCGAGGAAGAGCAGCTGTTCCTCATCATACAGGAGTGCTTGTTCCTGCCTGAGCGAGAGGGCTGACTGGCTGGCACGTGTCCCGAGGGGAGCTCTTATGTGTGTGAGTGTGAGTGTGTGTGTGGGCGGAGATGTTCGCCAGGGGGAAGAAAAACAACAAATTTAAAAAAAAAAAAAAAAAAGAGCTTAAAAATAAAAATGTTCTCTCTCTCCTTGAAGGTCGCACTGGGACATATCAACGGCTGTTTAAGAGTGTTTGGACAATTAAATGGGGCACATGAACACAATGTAAAGCACCTTTCGCTGTGCGTATGTACAGCTCACAAAGATTTTAGTTAATATATCTGGAGATAATGCATGGATCTTGAGTGAGCAATAGGGACTACAAAAGTGGACTGCTGGGCCTTGGCTCTACTGAGTGCTAGCTAGTAAGGAATGAATCTGCGAATAAATGTCCTGACAAATCAACAGTTTGGTCGATATAACATAAGAAGAAATAGTGGACAAATGGTATTCTAGAGCCCAAGATAAAGACTACAAATGTTGTGTCATTTGTCTGCAGAAACGTCTAAAACCCAAGATATAATAGCTAATTATAATTTACACAATTACATGTGAAACCCATCAAATACTTTACTTTTTTGCTTGAAAAACAATTTAGGATTAGATGATTATCAAAATAGCTGCAAATTACTTGGTTGAGTGATTCAACGTTTCAATAAACATTTTCTAAGATGCCATTATATGATTCAGCTATAGATCAATTTAAACAAAGTTTTTAACAACAAACTGAATCCACTTGGATTTTGTAAATCTAGGGAGTCAATGTGGCCGCATGACTTCAGGCTTTTATAATTCTGACTTCAGTTAAGTGCATAATAATGGGAGCTTCTACCAAAAGATTACTGAAAGAACACATTAGCACCTAGTGGATGAAAAAGGTTCAAAAGCTTTAAACAGTAATGGTAGAAAGAAAACAAAAAACCCCTCTTCATGTTTTAACGGCTCTATGTTGTCTGGCTGTGGTAATGGATTTGTTGTGTCGGGTTCAGAGAAGGGTGAAATTTTTTCCAGAGATAACAAAAAAAAAACATCAAACGTTTGAAAAAGGATTCTTCGTTGTATTTTATCACTGATACATGTTTTTAAAGAGCATTTCATCAGGGCCTGTTTCCAAGCCCATTTCAGATCAACACCAAATGTTAAATTATACGCTAACGTCAACACAGACAACAAAACAATTTGAGAATGATCATTTCTTTCACATTGGTTCTGGTCAAGAAGTTGAGACAACTTTCTCAAGCACTACCGAGCACTTGTCAGTAAATAAATGCATTGCATTCTATCCGCTAAAATCTTCCCTAATGACTGGAAAAGAGAACTACGAGGTTCCCAAGAAGAGGTGGAAATTATAAAATTAGAAACTTTAAAAACAATAGAAAAACCAAATATTGTTACAATGACAGTGTCTTGACACAATCAATCTTATCAGTCTACGCTAAACATTGGACCAACTGAGGTTTTCCAAGGCTACAGCTTTACTTCATAATTTTCAACAATCACCTTTGGAATCTATTACATATGGAGAAGTCTACCTTGACTGAGGAATACAACATCAAGGAAACACATGAAAAAAGTCATACTAAACAAAACTCAAGCAGCAAATTATACATGATGCCGTCATGCAGGTCATAAAAAACAAAATAGTTGCACAAACATTGAAACGTGAAAATGTACTAATTAAATCAAGCACTGTGAGAAATGTGATTGAGGTGAAGCCAAACTGGAGTGACCAGCTGGTCTGAGGCAGTCTAACAGAGTCATTGTGCAACGGCTTGTATAGCTTGGCTGGCTTCCTCGGTC
The DNA here is from genome assembly GCA_900302685.1 of Spondyliosoma cantharus. Lineage (NCBI taxonomy): Eukaryota > Metazoa > Chordata > Actinopteri > Spariformes > Sparidae > Spondyliosoma > Spondyliosoma cantharus. Next base: position 36,869 of record OMLP01046262.1, read on the forward strand.
GCAGCCTTTTCTGAGGTATCCCTATCTGGTGCAGCTTCCATGGAAGCTGTGTCAGCGTTATGCAGTTCAGCTATGTCTTCACTCTCATTTCCCAACACAGCATTATCTGGGGCCGCCACGTCGAGGGCATTCATGTGTGATGCTGCCACGTCCAGCAAAACCACGTCTGTGGCAACCGTGTCCTGAGCAACTGCTTCTGAAGAAACTCTGTCCACGGCTGCTGAGTCCACAGCAGGCTTGTTAGTGGCTGTGCCGTCTGTGGCACTCTTGTCAGATGCCCCCTGCTCAGTCCTCTCCACGTAGAAGAGTATGTAGGCCTTGGCCTTCCTCACTGCATCCTCATTGGTCAGAGTCACTGTGCTGTCATTGAAGTGGTACCAGCGGCTCTCGTGGCTGCCATATGCTGTATAATGCCCTGATCCAACCCTGTGAACACAGACACATATATCACGTTCTGCTGTCTGGCTTCTTGCAGGACTTCATTTACTGCTGCTGTGAGAGGGACACGTTCAGCTCGACAACACAGCAGTGGTGCATCAGCACCACTTAGAGGCCAGAGGTAAATCTGCAGGACACTGACAAACTGCTCTTGGCATATCTAAACACATTTTCAAGGACTTTCAGCCTAAAGCCTTTCAGCATGTAGTGGCTTCATGAATTTTTAAACTGCAGCTGTCCACAAGGCCTTTCAACTAAATTGGATTGGAATTGTTTATACAGCAACTGGATGACTGACGGCCAGCTCAGGTGGGCAGAGCTAGTCGGCAGATGATAATGTATAGATTTATGATGGTGGGATCCAGCTGTTCATTTTGCTACCATGGTGACAAAATCACATGCGTCTGAACACAGCGGGAGGGAAAAAAACAAATTGACCCCAACAAGTCTGATATATGCAAGACGCTGCAGCACTCTGGATGCTGTGTGTGCCAAGTATAATTAAACAGATGAAACTTGAACAACTATCAATTCCAACTCCCTCATTTGAGTGTTTAAACTGTGATGCTTCAATTTACTCACCCAGATCCATGATGCACTACGACAGCAACAAGGTCATACAGGCACCTTTCTGGTAATGAATTCTCTGGCTGTAAAACAGAAACAGAAAGATAAGGATTTCCTTTCTGGGTTCTCAATTCCACCCACAACATCACGACTCAAAGATTTACAACTTAAAGGAGACAAAACACTCAGTCAACACCTGACATGTCTGGAAGGCAAAGATCTCACTTTCAAACAAGATACATTTTGAGCCAATTGTTTATATCAATACAGTTTAATGTTTCACTACATAACCTGTTTCTTCAGTAAATCGATGCCAGTTCTATTTCACACCCTAAATCACGCACAAGGGCTCCTGCAACATTTTAATTAGTCTGTTGATTAGTTTGAAGTGTGACACAGGCCTCACATTGGCTTGCATTGTGTGTGTGTGTGTGTGAGTGAGACAGAGCTGTTTGTTTGTGTGAGGTGAGGCTTTATGTGCTTGTTAGCATGTGAGATGAATCAAAGCGCATTGTTACTCTACTTAGGTAGCAGCAGTCCAGTGTGTGACAGTAAGATGCTACCTGGATGTGGGTGAGAGATGAGTTCATAAAGATGTAAAGCAGGGATGGTACAAACATTTCCTTCATTAGACGAATATATAGAACGGCCAAGGCTCTATCTCATGAACATGAGCATGTAGAATAATATTAAGCAAGTTATAAAGATATTTAGAACAATGCCTGCATTTCTTTCAGTACTATATTTATTTGAAAGATCATGAAAATGGACTTTTTTAAAAAACCCCAGCACAGACTTCTACTGTCTCAAACTAAAAAGGACTTGGTGGACACTTCTATATTCATGCTTAAGTTTTGTGGCCTTTGCTGAAAGATGACACGTTTTTGTTTGTTTGTTTGTTTGTTTAAAGAACAAAAAGCTTTGCTAACTCTTAAATGATACAAAGAGTCATTTTAGATCAAACAGTTTACGCTGGTACTCCAGGTTTGGAACAGCAACAACAAAGTTAATTGCCCATCATGGCTTATCCTCAACATTCAGATTTCTGTCTTTCTTCAGAACATCAAACACACTAAACATTATTTATTTAGTATGTAAAATGTTGGAAATGTGAAATATGACATGATTACAAAAAGTAATTACAGCCCATTACCATAGAGAAATTAAACTTTCAAATTTGAGAGGCTGAACTTTAAGCATTTTCTATTACAAAAATATGACATAAACTAATAATTAACAAGTTACTGAATGCATTACGCATTGATTAATTGTTACAACTCTATTAGTGTGTGCAGTGTAATTTAAGATGATTTCCATCAGTTTTCTCACTCCGTGTTTCTCTGGTCAGCCAGCAGAGGCCGACAGTGATGTGTGTCTTTTGGTTGTGGATGTAAATCAATCATCAGCTGACTGTTAGACTACATCACCAATCTGGCCAAGAAACTACTGTAATTTTTGTAAATAAAAAGACCTCCTGCATTCACATTTTAAATTGTCCTTTCTTCACCCTGTCTGCGGCTCTCAGTTTGTGACTAACATACAATGTAGCTGTTCACCATCATAATTCATGTTTGACAAGGTCAGATGTCTAGTCACATCATGGAAAGATCTTAAGCAAAACTTTCATGTTATGACTCTTTGTTTTTTAAGTTACCAAACCATACCCCTTCATTACAAAGGTTCACATTTGGTACAAGTACACCAAGTCACTGTGGTATTGTGATGTTTCCTACAAGTATGACTGAGTAATACCAATACAATTTCCACAATGACATCTTTAGCAAACTTGTTTTGCACGTGGAATCTCCCATAACAGTAAACAGAGAGAAAAAGGGCATGTGGGTGGTTGGTGGGTGGTTGTTGGGTGGCTTATTTATTTTGCTTATTGTGTTACGGGTACAGCCGCTGTTTTTCGGTACATAAAACCACAGCTAACTCTCACAGAGACCTGACAGGTTTTTTTTTTTATTGTGGCACTGGTGTGGCTAACGAGCCATGCTGACCAAACAGCAGAACTTCCCTTTTCACAAAAGTATTATTCCTCAATTTAAAATATTTTCTGATGAGCCTTTTCTGAAATTAATCAATTTAAAATGATGATCCAACCATCCATGATGCGCATTTATTCTGTTCTGAGCTCACCTCAAGTAAGTAGCCCCTCATGTCCAGGCCTCTCAGTGGAAATTCCACGTAGGTGTCCACTTTGTTTCTCAGAAAGGCTGTCCAGTGGAACCTTTTTAGGTGCAGACACAAAACCTGCAATTGGAAATAAAAACCTCCAATTATACCAAACACACCATTTTCCCCACTTCTTTACTTTCATAAACGTAAAGAGTCAAATTAGTAAACTGTTATACAACTATTATAAGACACAATGGTTGTACTACCTTTGGCAGCTTCTGGATCCAGAACTTCTTTGTGGATTTCTGTCGCTTCTTACACTTGTGGCAATAGTACAGCTCTGTTTCATCAAGTTCTTCCAGGTCAGTGAAGCTATGCAAGCAGTCTAAAACAAAGCAAACAAATATAAAGTGCTTATACTGCCAAAAATGTCTAATGAGTCATTACCTCCGACAGTGGGAAACCTACCACGTAAGGTGCATGTTGGCCCTGGCTCCTGGTCCTTGCTTCTCTTTTGTCTGAACTGGCTGGGAATGTCCAAAGACAGATCTGAGTAAAAAAGGGAGGGAGTAGAGGCATTAAAGGATTGTATTATATAAGCCCAAGTAAATTGAATACAGTCTTTCAGAAAATCTACAGGGGAAATGGCTTTGCTAGATCACAAAAGCACTGAAAATGACAAAACACGCCGAGTCCGTCTTTGACCTGCTTACCAAGAAATGGATCAAACTTCCGAGATTCTGTCCCACAGATCAGGCAGTTGACTTCATTCTGAAGTATCCCACCAAAATTGGATGTGACAACACTAGCAGTCCCATTTCTGTAAAGAATCAAAAGGCAAACATAAACCTTTGTTTTGATTAATGTATGATTAACGTTTTCAATAATAAATGCACAATTTAATCTTGTGTTCAATAAATGCATAAACAAAGAACCTTAAAACACATTACATGAAAATGTCTTTAGAAAGGTCGACATTAAAAAAATATATATACATGTTAAAAGACTGTGCTGGATTTACTCTATCATTACCTTGCACTACAAACAACAAAGCAAGTGGTGTGTGTATTACATTCAATACAGTGTCTTGAAGTAACTCATTGCTTGATGTGCTCATTACTTAAGGCCAAGAGTAAAAACTCAAAAACTGACTGCTCAAATAAGAAAACGAGCAGGAAAATTAAACTCAGTTCAAATTGGACCAGAAAAAAAGCATTCACACGTAGCGTTCACACAAAAACTGTTTAGAGCTTACATGCAGCATTTGCCCTCTGCGGTGGAGAGTCTGACCCCATCCTGAGGTGAAACTGGGTGAGACGCCCCATTGCGACTGTACTGGAGCTCCCGGTGTAGGTGGTCCAGCAGGTAACGCATGAACTCATGAGCATCCTGCTGCTGGTAGCCCCTGGATAATCAAACACAGGTTTAAATTATGTTACTGTAATAACACACAATGGATTGTTCCAGTCCGCTAGGCATGGTGCATCTTAGACCACATCTCTAATATAATGTGCTACACACTGAAAGAAAAGATAATGGTTTCCTGCTTAGATCAATTCTGTCAAATTCTTTGTACAGTGTTGACATACCTGAAACTTGGCATGATTTTCCATATAGCATAAAATAAGGAGTCTGGACTGAAGGCGGACTGGTTGCCCTGCCACAGGGAACAAAGGGTTTTCCTGAACTCCTCCACCAAGGACCTGTTCAACATAAAGAAACCCTTTAACCATGCTGCACAATCTGGGACTACCAACATCTAAAGCCCGTCTAATACTCTTCAGCAAAATACATTACTCATTGTATAATGAGTGTAATGATATGTAATACTAAGAGTGTTCAAAGCTGAAATTTATTTCAGATAAATGCACTCAGCCCATAGCTCCCCCCGCCTCCAGAAGAGGACCTTACACACTGTTGTCCCCTTGGCTGCGGGTGTGGTACATCCTTCTTCCTGCCGTCTTACCACTGCGCAGAGCCACTGCAGGCAGCTCTTTGAAATAACAGCTGAACTGCTCGATGTTGCTGTCAAAGAGACACAGGTTTTGTGAGAATATGTTTCAATCCTGAACAGGCACACCTATTATCAAAAGTGGTCTGAGCACCTTGTTAGAAGGAAACAGACCTTATTTAATAATAACAAAAACATTTGACACTACAAGATGCTTGTTCTGTCCACTTTGTTTACAGATAAACAGATAAAGTCGGTTACATTACTGCTGACCCTCTTCCAAATAAGACAATTTTTTTTTTATGTTTCCAGCCTTTAACACAAACATTTTGTACTGTTACTTTATTGTTATATGGTAATACAATTGAAGATGCAGACTAATTTGACAAACAGCAGTCTTTTCAATGCAGACGCTAGAGAGGTCATGTCTGTCTTGTTAAGAGACCGGTCCTTTAGATTTGATTTTCTGACTACAGAGCCATTTTTCCACCTCACCAACAAACAGTACTGCACTTAAAACTCAAGATTTCAGAAAACTCAGACTGAATCTCATTGAGCATTTCAGTTTCCTGTTTGTATATCTGAGTCTATTTGTGTGCAACAAGTTCCTGCAAAAATCATCCATGTTTGTTTAAACATCAAATCAAGGCTTTATTTGTATATTGAATAGTTACTAGAAATTCTTTATTATGCATAAACACCACCTAAGGAGTCATCGACCAGCTCCCCCACACTGCGTATTTGACAAGGTTGTCCACCTGTTCTACTTTCTAGCTGTCAGTTTGGTATTTATTCTAGATCTTTCTGGAAATTGTAGTCGTTATGAAAGGGTATTCTGTGTTTCTTTTATCCTGTACAGATAGCAGAACTGAATAATAGGTACATATTTTAAGTGGTTTGCCATGTTAATTATTGTCACATGAAGTGCAAATACTTGGTTACAAGGTTTTCATTAGACTTTTACAGGATGTGAATCCAAACTTCAGACTTTTGAGATGAGAGTAGTTTTGTAAAACTTAAAAAAAGGAAACTGTAGCCTGCTTAAGCAGCATTTTTACACAGGCAATGACGCAGTGACACTACAATTAAATACTGATGATTTGCATTATTTATTGACTTTAAGGTGGAAGCAGACGTTTGCCATGTAAAGGTCCGACTACTTACATAGCATACAACTAGAAATTAACACCAATTACTTAACTTCATGAAGCACATTTCAAGTTTCTGCACATTGATTTTATCACTATATTGAAACAAACGGAAACTGATGGCTGCTTGGAAACTAGGAAAACAGATTCAATTTCTATCAAAAATCTATGGCATGCTTTGGTAAATGATCAGCAGTAATAGAACATGTACGTGATATAAACTAACTCTGGAATCATGCCAGTATAATCCTTTATGTTCCAGGCAAAATATCTGTTAGCTAGGAAATCTGGCCTTTGACTGTGTCTTGTTTCCAAGCTGCCTGTGTAATTCCCCTGCCTGTGCCCCACACTGTATTAATAAAGGATGACTGGTCGTGAGGCCTTGGGTCTACAGGGGCAGAGCTACTCAACCATGCTGCAAACCCAGTTTACCACCCACATACCTCATCTTCAGTGCACCGCCTTACCTGAGGGACTGCAGAATGGCGTTCATGAAGCACGTGTTGCCCAAATTCCGCAGGCCTGTAGCACCTAACGCCACCCCATCCTGACGGAGACAAGAGGGACAGAAAGGGATGTGTATACATGTACCTAAACTATATCTTTTAAATGTCTTTGGAAGAATCGTGACTAAAAGCAAGTTCCAAGCGAACATTAAAAGATATCTTGAGAGTCACTTAGTGTCACACTCTATAAAGGCTGCTGTGACTCATTTAATTGGAGCCTTGTCCCACAGTGTAAAAGGAAAATGTGAGCAAAGTGTGAGTGGTAGTACAGTCTTTTGTGCAAGCACATAATTGTGAAGCAGCTCTAACTTTGCCTCTTCTAAGAGAAGAAAACAATCAGAAAATCTTCAGGCACTTACATTGTCTTTTACCAACTTGCCGTCTGGAACTAGGCTTTCCTGAAATTTCCTTTTCCTCGGTCTGTCACCCATCAGTGCAGCGCTGTAAGAAGGAAAAACACTTTATCTGATGATCTTGTGTGGAGTAGTTTTGAATCAAGTTTTATGAGTGTATCTTCCTGATTAGGCTGATTTTCTTGGGAGACAAATCTTACCTTGACTATTAATGTCTGTAATTAATGCTACATTTTAAGTACCTTTATTTATATAATTTGGCAAGTATAATGATGCTAGAGTAAAACTATTATAGCAATAACATAGCCTACTGAAAGAGTTTATACTTACTTTTCTAAACTCTGAAGATGCTCCCTCATCTTCTGCACCTGCCCGAGTTTGGTGTCATTGACGACAAAGTCATCACATCTGTAACTATAAATCCACAATAGTCAAGTTGTATAAACACAATTATGTTATTGAAATTAAAACTTTGCATAAGAAAAATGGTAATCATAAATATACTGCATTGCATTTCACTTTACATTTCACGCACGCAAGTATAAATGTGGTAGGAGTGATTTCCATCAAATAAGTCTGCATATAGTTGTAATTAATATGTGATCATTTGTAGCACGTAACCAGGAGAATTTGGGATTAATAGCAAATTAACTGATCATTTGTTCTTATTTATTTATAAAATACATTTGTGATGATAAACAAAACATAATTTACATACAACATCATAACAATCCTTTTATGTTCAAACGTTTACGGAGTGAGATATTCAGATTGGTAGATCATGTCATCAGTCATGAAGGACACTCACCAGAATACACTGTGGTTGCTGCAGTCCATGCAGACAGAATGATGGGATTTCTCTTTCTCCTGTTTCTCACCCTTCTTCTGACCAATACCAGTGACTTGGCTCTCTTCAAAGTGTTTCTTTGCATGTCCATTGACATATCTATAAAGGAAGAGATTGCTTTATAAACTGACAACATCTGGTACTATCTGAAAATGAGAAATATAAATCACAACAGGTATTGGCCTATGTTATGCCATCAAAGAACCTGCTCCTGCTTAAAAAACAAACAAAAAAAACTACTTGGTCATGTTTTGAAAGTATTTCCAAATAAGACAAAGATTCTTCTGACCATCTGTTTAAAATCTGTCTGCAGCGCGACATAAAATATTTACTAGGCTCAGACTACTACCAAATAAAAATATCTTCTTGCTTACTTTGTAGGACATGTACCAACACTTGAAATTAAATATTAGTTATAGTTGTATTTGCCAATAATAAATGTACATTTTTCCTTTGTTACAAACGCAAGCAAGTGAATACACTTCATTTCCATAGACTGTCTTAGAAAGTAGGGTTCAAACTTGGGAAACTGATTAAAAATCTAATTTTGTACAGTCGACAGAATATTTAAATCCACATGATTAGATGGGTCTTTGAGAATTTTGCAAATATGTCAAGTGTTGTCAAATGATCTTCAGGTTTTTTTTTAGAAGTTGTCCAAGAAAAAAACGATGCTTAGCTATGTGACTTGAATACAAATATAACACACAGACAACAAGGGCTACATAGACCCAACCAAACACAATTGCAGGACTGGGAGAAAGATTTTGCCAGATACTTGACATGCATTTTGTTACCCCCATGTTTTCAGGACTATATTTACACACACCCATCGCCGTGACCACTAAGTTCTGTAGACGATAAACCTTAATTTATGTATATCAGCTCTTACATGGCTGACAATGTTCAACAAAATGGATAGGACTGGCGCGCACACACACACACACACACACACACACACACACCAGAGTTTTAGTTGCCAACAAAGCAACAGAGACTAACTTACCTTCCACAGTGGACCACCAGACAGGTAAGGCAAACCCATGGGCTTTTATTGGACCTGCAAACTGAAGATACAAGAAGCTGTCTTAGTTGAGAAGCATATTGCCAAATAAGACAACGTAATGCTGTGATTGCTTTTGAAAGGATGATTATTTTATGTTTAATATGGATATGCAGTGTATCTGGTGAATTGTGATCTCCCTCTGTGATAGATGTTGACTTGTAGCTACACTACCCGGCTGACACAAACACAGCAGTATCAGTGCCGACTGGCGCTAATTTTATGTTTCCATTATCGTGAAGTTTAGTAACGCTGAATGACAGGTATGGTGAGGAGCACTTTTCTTACCATTGCAGCACCAGGAGGACGGAGTACCGTTAGGGAACCTGAAGGAATCGGTAGAACAGCTCACGTTTGAGTTCAGATGAGGGCACTCCATCAGTGTACAATCGTGAGTAAGTCAGCTAATGCTAGCCAACACCACAGCACAGACGGTACCAGGAACAAGGCAGCTAACAATAGTTAGCCAATTAACCTAAACTAGCTAGCTAAGGTTAGCTGACCAACTAGCGTTACTTCTGTTCGCGAACGCACGTTTTCCTGTCTTTGCTAACGCTAACACGTTTGAAAGCCACTATATTTTTTGCGTAATTTCAGAGTACAGCAGTACACAGAAATGAAAGACACTGCTGTTTCCACCCTGACATACTGGAAATCACAATAGTATCGTTATCTTTGGTGTATAAGGTAGAAGATAACTGCTGGCGTTTGCCACAAACAAATGGAAATAACTTGAGGAAGTGACGTCGTGTCTGCCGGCTCGGCCGTTTGCCAACTACAAAACAAAGATGAGAAAGCTTCTGGGAGGACGTACCGACTACTTCCTGCTTCGCTTACAGCTCCCGGGCCGCTTATAGATACTGTAGGTGCTCCATAGCTGGGTCGGCAGTGTTTCCTATTGTAATTATACCTACTGACATTTAAAAACTCTGGTGTTTAACCTATTTCAGCAACGGCGCAAGACTGAAGTTGTGTCGGCGTGGCACGCATGCGTGGTAGCGTGCCTCTGCCCCGCTTCCGACAACGTATGTGAGTTTTGTTAAAATGGTGAAATTGTTTTACCGTGTTGCGTGTATAATTTTAGACGGAAAAGGAAAATACTTCCTGCACCTGCAAAATGCCTCAAATTGCATTTTTAGAAATTAGATTAAAGTAAGATAGTTGGCCCACTATCACCAAAATATCATATTCCTTTCATCACTTCGCTTATCTCCAATTTCACATAAACTATAACTTTAGCATATGTGTTTGTGAATATGAGATGCACACGTTACAAAATTTGATCAATGACTGCTCGCTAAAGTAAGAAACTTTACTGCTTAAATTTGATAGCCAGACTACTGAAATTAATTAGACTAACTGGTTGTGAATGCAGAAGGCATTGAGAGTCAATGTGTGTGTGTGTGTGTGTGTGTGTGTGTATTGCATTAGACAAAAACAGGAAAATGAGGTGAAGTTGAATATCAATATATTGTTTAAAAATTAGTAAGAGTACAGAAATAAACACAAAATTACATTAACTATATACATGTAGATAACAGTTCTAATTTTACGATGCCACCCTTTTTCATCCCGGTCAATCAGGTCACACTGAGAGCTGTGGTTTCACACAGGTAGATGCCGTTTGCCAACACAAATTATGTCATCCCAGGAGTTTACCCAGTCCTGCTTCTCAGTGCTTGTTGGAATTGCAACACAGTCCTGTCCCGCTTTGCTCTTGTCTCAGGCAGCCAGAGTGTCCTGTTGGCGGTTTGCTGTTACTCAGCTGTCAGACTTCGCTCTTTTTGCATCGAAATGAAGAGGTTACTGGTCACAACACAGAGCATCACCAGAACTCCAATCAGCATGGCCTGCCAGCCGGATCACAGTGAGGTATCTGGACTGCAACTGCATTCGGATCCTTAATTTTACTTAGTATAAATTTAACCTGTTCCTCCTCCTTGTGTGAGTGAAGGAATGTAGACAGTGTGGAGCTTACAGGTCCAGGGGTCCTCAGAGTCAGTATTCAGCTGTGTAGATGTCTAAGGTTAGCAGAAGACAAGGCCACTATAGAGGACTAAAACTGAGTTTGACCCTCATGTTAGATGGAGGGAGATGTCTAAATGTGTACATTTCCAGAAAAGGATAGAGGGGTCATTTTTGGGATACAAGACCTAAGGGGTGACAGCAACAGATTTAGTCATTTAGGGAAGATGAGCAGGAGGACAGACCAACTCCTTTTTTAGTCTATTAGACAGGTGGACCCTCAGCCCACCAAAGTAACCAATTAGAAATAGGGCGGTACAGCCCAAGGGACTTTAAGAAGGCCCGCACGAACAGAGGCCGGGGGTGTTTTTTGTAGATTCCTAAGGCAGAAGGTCAGAGAGGATTTCTGATTGAGCAGAGGACAAAGTATTGGCTCGAATTTTGCCAGATTTGAGAATACCAGGTAGCGGCCGACCTGGTCAGACACAAGGCTTGAGATCTGTTTCAATAAAGATTTACTTACTTAGGTGCCAAGCAACCAACATTACCTCTTCCTGATATGAACATCAGCTCATATAAACACAATCTGAACATGATGTGACGAAATTTGATACACAATAATTATACAATGCCAGCATTTTTGCCTGGTGACTGTACTGGGCCTATAGCTTCATGTTGTTAACAATCCACAAGATCTTATTGAGAAAAGAATCGGGGTGGAAGGATTGGTCAATAAAACATAGGATTTTGATTGTTCCCTACAACGTAATTGTCAACCTACCAAAATCTATAAACTGACCATTTGTGATCTCTTAACAACGAGCTCATCTGAGAGGGAAAATGTCCCCTGGTGTTAATGTAGCAGCGTTCAAGATCATTCTTATATTGCTTTACAGATTGTGTGTGTGTGTGTTTAGGTAAACCAAATTGTTATTGCAATTATGTATGAGTCAGTGCCCTTGATGCCTTAAAAACTTATTGGGCAGCAAATGAGAGCACGGGGAGAAATTAGAGCAAATCCCCAAAACTGTTCCAACAAATGGAGCCAGTGCCAGACGCTGACTAAGCCGTGTGAGTGGCAGAGCACCTTTTCAACTCGGTCGTGATGTTCCACTTCTGCACAGGTTAGTGCAGAAGTGGTAAATAAAAAATGTTTTTTAAAAGTTGGAAGAAACCTCAGGTAGAGCCACAGATGAGGGATCCCGCTCTAGGAAGGACAGACATGTAGACAGACAATAGTTCAACATCTGCCCCTCCTCCACTGTTTCTCTGCTCAAAGGCGTACCCCAGGGTTCGGTGCTCGGTCCTTTTCCTGTTCATCATTCACATGCCAGCATGATGGCCAGCTCCTCCCTCTCCACTCAGTCCAAACTCACTCTGATCAACTTCCTCCATTAAATTCTATCACAGACGCAAGCTAACTTCCTCTAACTTAACCCAAAACTAAACTACACAACTACACCCTCACCACACATCCACACCCTCAGAGTCATTTTGGACAGCAGCCTCTTCTTTGAATGCCACATCAGTCACATCACCAGAGTTGCCTGTTTCCAGACAAATTAAACAGCCAAGCCTCCACCCAACACTCTCCTTCTCTGCCTAAAACGTGACCCATCTTGTACACATTTTTTTGTGTGCACCTGAAAGAATGTAAGGATTAACATCAATCATTACCTCGCCCACATTACCTCGTAATGTTATGTACAGTTGTTACTTCTTTATACATTTATAACATTTATGTATATGTTTATCACCCATATTGTAAACTTTCTACTAATACACACTTTACTATAAATGTATCAATCTACAAGTTGGAAAGTTACAGTTGAAATCTGCCAGCAAAGACGAACTGGTGAGTAGATTAATCTGTCTTTGGCGAAATGACCTTTAATGTCTAACTTGACACTTTACTTACTTATTTAGTTTTTTACACCATTCTTTTGTTCTTCTAGTTGAATGTTTGTTATGTTATGTTTAAGTTTATGTTCATGTTTACGTCTGTACATTGTGAGCGAAGGAAAAAAGTCAAATTCCTTGTTTGTGTTCACATACTTGGCCAATAAAGCTGATTCTGATTCTGATGTCCCTGACACCCTCTTTCATCTAGTTTAGAAATGTCTTCGCAACCACCTTTTTAAAGACATGTAAACACTTCCTAATTCACATGTCTTGTCACTGCTGGTAGCATGAGGCCCAGTCAGGTTGCACAGGTAGTCCTACTCTGTCAGGATGGTCCATCCATGCGTGTGGTCACAAGAAGGTTTGCTGTGTCTCCCAGCACAGTCTCAAGAGCATGGAGGAGATACCAGGAGACCGGCCGTCACACGAGGAGAGCAGGACGGGGCAATAGAAGTGCACGAACCAAGCAGCAAGACATGTACTTGCTCCTTTGTGTGAGGAGGAACAGGAGGAGCACTGCCGGAGCCCTACAGGATGACATCCAGCAGGTTACTGGTGTGCATGTTCAAAAAAAATAAAAAATACAGCAGACAGAATAGGACAAACAACTGTTGCAGCTTGGAGCAGTTATTTGCATAAGTGGTGTGTTCAACATAACGTTTATAATTAACTTATAATAAAAGATTCACTACCATTTCACAATAAAGAACACAGAGTACAACCTGCACCGGTGGCGCATCCGGACGGGTTGTCCTCTACTTTGATTCATGATTCATTTATCCTTCTTAGTAAGTTCGCTATCAGTCATTGTCTAGCGTGTTAAGCCAGCGTTGCTTTATTTCAACCTAGCTAGCAAGCTAATACAAATGAAGCGTCTTCACACAAAACGGCATTTAAAAAAAGATAATGATAATGATAATGTTACCTTTGTATTACAGCGCACCTGAGGGCTTTGACGGCCGTTTCATCTTGCAAAATATCAAAACATAACCTGTCTGTCACTTGACGTAACGTGACCTGACTTCTGTGACACCTATCAGACCCTCATAGGTGTGC